>MPUH01000470.1:0-52265 GCA_001970955.1 Stentor coeruleus
GTTTATCAAGTTACATCAATAGTTACTATAGTGGATACGGACCAATTAAGCTCTTTAGTAAAAATTTCGCAGTTGATGAGTGGATAAGGGGCAGTGAGCAGGTTTCTGAGGTTTGGAACTGTTTGAAGCAGGTGCTATAGGTCTACGCTATAACATTGGAGGTGCCGAACTCGAGCAAGCCGCTGTGGTTCCTGCTGAAATTGTTGCTGTAGGACTTGAAATGCCAAGGCTTCCTGGAGCTGAGGATTCAGACAATGTCACGACATTGTTGAGTGTCCTTGACACAAAGAAGGCATTCTGAAGGTTCGCTGTTACTGCCGAAGCCTTAGAATATAAGGCTACGCCAGCAGAGCGAGCATAGTCCTCGCCATTTAAACTATTATAATGTACACCATTAGATTATTTAAATTTTAAATATGGGGGGGGGGCTTAAAAAATGTATAAAATTTAATATAGAAGAGTAAAGCCCTAAGTATATTTATCATAAATCTATAATAATTAACTCTAAAATACTTATATTTTTATTCAAATCCTAAACTACCTTCTACATATAGCATAGGAATCATCACTAATACATCAATTGTTGTAAATATAATAAATTCAATTCTAATACAACCAAATACAATAAAAATCATCCGAATCCTAACCCTGAATCAAACGTAAGTCCGTTTTCATTAGAAATAAGAACTTATGACTATAATATTGTGCCTATAGAAACTGAAAAAAAATATCCTATTAGACTTGGCATTGATCAACCAGCAAAACTCAGTATTTATAGTGTTAATACAATTTCAAGAGTAGATTTAATTGATAATATTAGAATTTTAGATAAAAGCATATATACTTTAGAAGTTTCAAGTATAAATTTAATATCATCAAGTACTGTAATAACAGCAATATCTATAAACTCAACAAAACTAATCTAAAAAAAAGCAATTTGTTTAGATTTATAGTTTTTTATGGGAAATATATGAAACAGATGATCTTTCAAATTCTAAACTTTTCGAATCTAAAGCTTCTACACATATAAAGTTTTATGCTCATCTTAATATTCCATAGAAATTGATCACTCTTTCTTCTACCTAGCCTTCTTAGAGACATTATAAATTTCCAATACCACAATTTATGATATCAGCATTATCAACTATAAATCTTCAGACAACATTTTTGAAGTCACTCTCTATGAATCAGGATCTTATATAAACTATAATAACAGACCATATTAAATTAAATACTACCTATCCTGAGCCAATAATAGATAGTATACAAGGAATTTTTGACTCATATTCCAGCTATGAAGTGATTCTGTTCAGTTAATTTTACGATTCTCATAAATATGATAATGAAAATATGATTAATTTTCACTCAAATCATGCAGATATTAATCTCTCCTTTATTCTTCCTTTTTGCCCTTGATTCATATATTTTGATATCCTGAAGTGCTTATTTTATAATAAAGCTTTATTAAAATAAACTAATATAAAACACAAATCCAAAACTTAAATTTATCATATATAACTTTAGATATGTTTTATTATACTTAATTTTCTTTAATTATCCTTAAAACAATATATTTTACGCAATTTAAACATATATAAATATCAATCAAAGCTCCATTATATTTTACTTTACTAAAAATTAAGCATAACTCTTACCAATATAGTACAGCAACTCCTAGACTATGGATTTCTGTTTAGTGTTCTTAAAATTAAACATTCCTTCTAATTATCAAAAAGCATCTTTTTAAATTCTTCTTTCTAAATCATATTTCAAAAAAAATTATGTTAAGAACTGATTAACTAATTAACTTCAAGAAAAGATTTTCCATCACAAATTCCAAACACGATTTGGGCAAATCCTTTATCAACATGATGCTTTAAAACTCCATTAGCAACTTCTCCTACAGCCCATTGGAAGAAATAATTATTGCCCGGAACAATTATCAAGTCTAAAGAATCTCCTGTAGTAAAATCTCTTGTCCAAGTAAAATGCATCATTCCATCTGGCCCAGTTGCTTGAGCTTTGCTGTAAAGACTGTCAGATCCTCCAACTTGGTCATCTGTTTTTGGTCTTCCATTTCTGACGCCTCCAGTCCGGTCTTCAATAAGCCCATTCTCGATTATTATTGAAACGTAGTCCCCAGAGATCATACTATAGCCATCTTCAGCTCTTTTCATGCCAAAGCCAACCCAAGACCAAGCGCTATAAATGCTAGGTGGAACAGCGTAATCAAATGTTACTTTCCTATTATCAACAGAATAAGATACTTTTATACCATTTGGGAAAGCAACTTCACAGCTCATAGCTGAGACTGCAAATAGAGCTATTAAAAACTTGTTCCACATATTTTATATCCGTTTTATTACCACTTCAAACTAAGAGCGAATACTAATAAGCCATTGTGAATATTAGATAATTTTTTCAATACTAAACACATAATAGTATATATAAATTTTACGATTATAATATTGAAACTGATTTATTGCTTTTAATCAGGAATGTTTTGAAGATAAATTTATAATACTTAGTTAAGGAGGTATAACTTTATTTGATTTCAAACTTTTTATTATCAAAAGATTAATCTATATGTTAAATTATCGTGTTTATAGTGTATATAATTCATATAAGGGTTTAAATAAAGTAAAATTCATTTGTTTGGGTAAAAAATTTTTCTTATTTTTGCAATGAATTAAATATGCTTTTTGATAGTTGATATAGAAAAAGGAGGCTTTTAAAATTTTGTAAGAAAATTTATGTTATGGAGTTGCTTTCAAAAGAGTAAAATTTTAGGTATTAAATTAAATGTTGGATTTTGGAAGAAATTTTTATTGATAGGCTGATCTCGGATAGATTTTTTTGTTGAGAAGTTAATAATTTTAAAATATAAAGAAAGCAATATAAATTTTAATAGTTCTGTAGGCATTATGATAAATAATAAAATTGATTTATGATATCAAGAATTTTCATTTGTTTATGCATTCCAATTATAGACAAATTTCATCTCACTACCAAATTTTCCATGACACATTTTTCAAAATACCAAAGGAATCTAAAATGTATATAAATGGAGATTTGCATCACATGAAAGTAAACAAATAAGAGTTTATCGGTCAGGAAAAATTTCTGATGAACTAAACTTTCTTTAAGTATACCATCAAGTTGCCCTTGTGTTGAATTCTATTATTATATATGCATATATTTTATATTTTTACCTATCTCTTTAGTTATTAATATATAAAGATTGGGCAACTCCACTACAACTTCATTTACGAATCCCTGAACTTAATACGCTGATATCCAAAGGGTAAACTGGTTTTACTTCTTGAGGAAAAAATGATAAACTTATTTATGCACACTCTTCTTATTATATAAAAAATATATTTACTGCAACATATTCTGTGTGTAAATAACTGTTTTGGGCAGATATTATTTCTTAATCTCATGAAAATGAGGATAATATATCGGAGGAAGAAAAAATTGAATATGATATGCTGAGCTTTATTAGAAATATAACTTATATAGGCTTTGCGGATCTTAAAAGGCTTATTCATAATCAGATTAATATGATTTCAGGATAGAGGTAGCTGTTGGAAATGAAATACCCTTGACTGTTGATTTGGAAAATAAGAGTCTTAAATAATATAAGTAGTTGTTTAATATTATGTATGCTATAGAAATGCTAAAGCTTTATGTATAAATTAACTCAGTCTTTTAAAAGAAATATGATTTTATTAGTTTCTTCAATTCCAATGAATTACATAGTGTCACTGGACTTTTAGCTATATCAATACTCTGTAGGCCAACTATGAACTTATATGCCTGGCTTTCAGGTTTAATTTCTAAGGACTTACCCCCAACACCTATAAGAATTTTTCTTAGTGAATGATATGAAAAACATTGTATGAAACACATTGTATTGTTTATTTTGAGTTCTTGTTCCCAAACTCTTGTAAAAGCTTGAGTTCCAAGGCTTTCTTTGATATATTCTTCGTTCATAAGTTTTGAAGTTTGCTCTTTGCGATTGAATATTTCTGAAGATGACTCAATCCATTCGATATCGTATTTTTCATCAGTATCAATGTATTTCAAATGATGAGAAAGCTTGTCAGATAAAGATTTAAGAGGTACTGTAGAAAGAACTTGGTCAAAGTTTAGGATTTGGGACCGATTGATTTTCTTTTCGTACTCTGGATCTGTTATATATAGCATAATCGACTCATCAATCTGCGACAATAGAGCCGAAGTTTTTCCCCAGTTCTTCATATTAAAAATGACACTAATTTTCTCATTCGGGAAGTTCTCATCAAATTTTACCTGTAGTTTCCTATTATTATACACCAAATACAAATGTGGTAATATTTTTTGTTCAATCGCTGAAGTCATTTCCACCGATTGATTTAATGTATCAACAGCTAAAATATCTAACTTAATAGGAACATTAACGACAATTTCATTATCCGTAGTAGCCAATGATACTAAAAAGTTCTCAAAAAACACATCTCCCTTAATACTAATCAAAACCCTAACTCCAGAAACTTTTTTAATTGACTTATAAAGTAATTGCATCCTTCTTAAAGTATTATGTTCACGAATTTTATAATACTCAGAAGTCAAATTACTTGAAAAATTTTGTGACCTGAACTCATGTAGGCAATTTAGCCCATCTTTTATTAGATTAGAAATTTTATCAGTTTCTGAAGCAAAGCTGTAAACATTATCGAATGATGAAGGGATTGAAGCTAAACTTTGGGCCATTATGTCAAGTTTTTCTGGGATGTTTATTTTGCATGAGAGCTCGTATTCGTATGTTGAAAGGTCACGAACAATTTCTAATTTATCACTTTTGGCTACGGAGATTTCATAAACGAGCTCTGCTTTACGTTTACTATCTTCACTTTGTTTCTGCTTATCAAGTTTTGAGGTAAATTGGTTTCTGATTGTAAAGGGACGGACAATTATTTCGTCACGAGTTGTTTTTGCTGGATGGGAAGTATCGGGACGGCTTACAAGGATGTTTGTGAAGGAGTAGGCTTTAAGGTAGTCTTTAATCCTGGAACTTGAGCTTTTTTTTAGTGAGGGCAGTTTAATTGGATTTTCAAGCATTTTTTCCATGATTATAAAGTTTTTGATTATGCTGGGTGCTAGGATTGAGGATTGAGAAATCAAATATAGAGTTTAAAGATTGATTTAGTTTTATTGTGGCTTTAGTTTTCAAGATTATGAAATCGAATAGTATAAAGATTGATATAGTTTTATTGTGGCATTCAAGATTTTTATTTATAGTGATGAAGTTGTTTTAAAAGATTTTAGTATGATTTTATTATTGAGTATTTTAAATTAAACTTTTTGAAGTTTTTTTTCTCTTTTTCTTCAAGTTTGCTGATTTGCTGTTTGAAAAGGGAATTTTGCAAAGAAGAGCAATAAGGAAAATTCTCCACTGTGACAAAATGCAACTAATGAAATCATTATGACTGAACTAAACCTTATATTAGTAGAATCCTTAATAAAAATAAAAACAATTAAGTTTAAATTAAGGTTAGCTAACGAGAAAAACATACTATATACAGACATATTAAAATTAAACATTAGAAAAACTCAACTGGAAAAAAATGTCAAACAAAATGAAAAAGCATAAGATTAAAGATTATGCAAAGAAAAGATATTATTATTCTCTAGGATGAAATTGTTGAAAAAAAGTGAAAGCAAATGAGCCAGAATCAAGAAAAATTAGCATGGAGAATAAAATTAAAACTAAATTATACAGGGAACTCAAACTTCACAAATAAATGTTAATACATTAGACATCTCACAAAAAACTCTAGTTATCTAATGTGTAACGCTGTATAAAGCATTAAACAAGTTTTAGAAGAATGCCAAGTTTACGAAGACGTCAGATCAGAACTCAAAAAAACTCTTGAAAATAAAAAAATACAACTTGACAACATATCAATCACAGACTTGATAATAGAAAATCAAAAATACTCAGCAATATCAAAAGACCGAAAAAAAAAACCAAAACTTAGAAATTGATAAAGAAAAGAAAAAATATCTAGAAAAGATTGTTAAAAAAAGGAAAAGAAGTAGAAGCGAAAGAACTAAACCAAAAAATAGAACAAAAAGAAAAACATATAAATATTAACGAGATAAACGGTTGGTATTAAGCCATCGATAGCACTATTACTAATAATTAATAATATTTATGTTAATAAAGAAGTCTCTTAGTATTCTATTATATTAAAATTTGTTTTGTTTATTTACAAATAAAGGGTTTTAAATACTTTATCTAAAATAAGAGAATTAACAAATAAATTCTCTATTAATGAAAACTCAATAACTAAATAGAGCCGAAATGAACTCATTAAGCATAGCAGAGATTGTAAAAGGTAGGATAGAAAGCCTTATAGCATATTTCTAAAGCTTATACGATGATCTACAATTAAGATACCAGAAATCACTATTTCTTAATATTAGATTCAATTAAAGGCATTTAGATTATCAGAAATTATGAATTAATGAATTTAAAGTATCAACTAATATGCTTGAAGGCTTAAGAAAATATCTTATTTTATAGAAATAAATAATTATTTTTTTTTAAAATTTGAAGTTGTTAAGGTATATATAAATATTATTTACAAGATTTTAAATGTGATGAAACTCGATTTGAATAAGATGCTAAAGTAAATACTTATAATTACAGAAGCGGGCAAATAAAATTAATTTATAAATCTCAAATGAATAATTTGGTAACTGCTAGCAATTCATTCAAAAGACATTCTGAAAAGTTTAGAATTGATTAGTAAATAAAATTTCTAGAAAAAAATAAGAAGGAAGCATTATTAAGCATGCAAAATTGATCAAAATATTTTATAAATAGCGTAATATAATTTCTAAAACCATTATCCAAAATAATTTTCTCTTTAGGGTGCAAGAGCGCTCAATCATCTTTATGAAGCATTAGCATAACTCAAAGAAATTATTCAAATAATAAAATTGATAGAAATGGGGAATAAAATACTTTTCTAAGTTATCCCAATTCAAACATTAAAATACAATATCTTCCATTCATGAAAACTCTATATTTTCTCTTAAAAAATGACAAATTATTAAAACCCATATCACTTAATAGCTTTTACAAATAAAATTTCCAGACTTTTAAATCATATTTCGATTATTATCTATTTGAATAAATGAAAGTCAGCGAAATTCTTAACAAAATTTCAAAAATCAGACGTGAGAAGCAAAATACAATAAGATCTCGAACTCCAGTGAATTCTACTCAATATTCATCAAGAAAATCATCACCAATTCGTCATCGTGACAATTCTCCATCAAGTCCATGCCTTTGCGAAACCTCCATAATTCTTCCTAAAACACGAATTGAGCTTCATATGTTCATGGAATCCCGTCGTTATCATCAACTAATTGAAGCTAAAGCTGATGGAACCTATGCAATTTTTACTTGCTTACAAAACCTTCGAAAAAAAGTTTTTCAAGATATAATTTTCTTTACAAAAGCTTATTCTAGGAATTTCGAAATGAGTTTCAATCACTTATTGAATAAAACTACAAACTTTTCATTAAGGGAACAAGGGAAATGCAATTCAGTTGGCGGAATTAGGACAATGAAAAAAGATGAGGAAAGAGAAATATTCCAAAGCCCTAGTTTCCTTAAAAAACCAGTGTCAAAGATTGGGTTTTTGAACTCAACAAATTCTATTGAGACGATAACTTCTATGCATTTTGTTATATTAAAAGTTTTATATAGGAAAAAAAGCTGCATTTTTAGCTTGTTGAAGAGAAATTTGAAGAGATGTCCTCCGGCTTATGTGCAGATTATTGTGAAAGTACTAAAAAAAATTTTGGTTAAAGGGGTATGGAATTTACTTTGTGATTTTAGGTATAGGAAAAAGTGGGAAAGTCCTTTGAGAATTAATTTGAGTAAGATACAGAATAAAAATGAGATGATTGTGTCAAGTGCAGATCAGAGTGAGGTATCTTTTGAGCAGGGGTTTGAGAGCAGCTCGCAGTTTACGACAAGATTTCAAAACTCGGTTGAGAAAAATATTAAGGATTTGACATTGAGCTCGATAACATCAAATGATGAACGGCCCAGTACTGATCGTGTTATAAACTTTACAAAACTCAGCACAACAGGCAAATACATATCCGTCAAACCCCCAAATGATTTTTCTGAATCCATCTCCTACTGCAAACCTAAATCCCTAAAGCTTCCTCTTGGTGATCCAAATAAAATAAAATTTAAACCTAGACTCTCAAGATCAAGCATAACTAATCTTTCCTCATCTTTAGAAAAACTTTACAAAATCATGAAATTCTCCTACAACCTAATCATATTCCAAGCATTTTACTCATTAAAAAATTTCCAACCATTATTTAAACCTCGAAATTCCCAATCTTATAAGATTTATTTAAATAACACAGCAAAATCCCTTAAATCACTAGTCCTCATCCTATCATTAAAGCGAAAATTTATTGTATTTAAATCATTTTTGCTAATTAAATCAACAAAAACTTTGCCTTCATATAAAAAACTTGCAGTACTTGCGATAAATAATACTCTTAAACGAAACCTCAAAGACAATCGACATAAAATGTTAATTTTTTCATTTAGCTTACTCACTTTTATAAATAAAGAAATAAGAATCAAGCAAAGAGCTTTGGAAAATATTACCAAAAATGTTGAAAAGGACTTTAAATTTAGGCAAAAAGTATGTTTTAAAGCATGGAAAAACTCAGTTTTAAGAGTTAAAGACCAATTTCTTAAAGTTTTATCTTTAGTGCAAATATTGACAGAAGTATTTGAGATGAGGAAAAAAAATATTTTTATAGCTATGAATTTGGTACAAGGGAGACCAAAGAGAAAATAATATGTGAGAAATTATAATAAAAATTGTTAATTGCACATAAAAAATACTGATCTACTTATTCTGTGTATCAGAAAAATAATTCTCGCTATATAATAAAGATTAAATATATATAAAAAAATTTTTTAAAGAAAACATGTAAGAAAAAAGTCTATATGGATATTTTAATAGTTAGGCTTTATATGTAAAAATATAATATAATACTTAGGGTAATCATTAATTATATACAAAACTAGAAAATCGTATAAAATTGTCAGAGTTTTATATATAAAGAGATATATGAATTCTATATAAAAAATGATTAAAAAAATCTACCTTAAGCTAGTAATTAATAATAAGAAAATGGGCAAATATGAGAAGGTGTGAAGGCTGCAAAATTAAACTCTGGCTTAGATTTTATTAAATGATTAGAAACTTTTTGACTTAATTTTATTGATTTTTATATATATTTTGCTTAAGAAGTACTTTTGTTGTTAATATTTAGAGTATTATAAGAAAAAAATTAAGATAAGAGCTAATAATAGGTGCTGGTGTTGATTAGATATTAAAGCTGGAAAAATCATAGGGAATGATTATGATTTTATTAAATAAATCTGTATAAGAAGTATTTAGCCTACGAAAATTAGGCCTATAACTATGAGAATGATAAAATACAGAGAAAATTTGTAAAGCATAACGTGAATTCCTTAGCCTACAGTTTATACAAGCTTTCAAGAATTTTTTTTTTCAATATTTATTTCCAAAAAAATTTTACTCACAGCATCAAGAAGCATAACTAAACTTTCTAAAAACTAAAACATCATAACAGTATTCTAAAAAAGTATAATCAGAAAGTTAAATCCAAAACCATATTAATCCTAAATAGTTTAATCAAATAATCGATATTTATTATATATAAAATATGCATAAGTTGTTCAGTTTTTCAGTATTTTGAGCTCTTAGAATATCGATCCTGATTCAAAATGCTTGTTTTTAGAATCTTTATTTCTCAACCCTTGAATCTATGTCTTAAAAAGGGCACTTTCAAAAAGAATAGTATAATCAGTATGACTAAAAGAATAAAATTGAAACGCAAAGTGCATAAAAAAACTTATTGACTAACCTTCTTTGTGCTTATAAAGCTTAGATGGAAAATAAGAAATAATCAAGTTGATTAATACAATACTTTTGCAAAATGCTTTAGTTGTTTAGCATTTGAAGATGAAGTACTTATCGCTATTTATCATTTTTCTGTCCCGATTGAAGATTAATCGATTCGATTATATAAAAAATCAGTATTGAATTTTATTATTACAATTTTTACAAGTGATTAGCTAAACATATTTAGTTCTTTGATAAGAGATTTACAAGAAGACATAGATTATTTTTACAAGTAGGGTCATAGGTGAGCAAAAGTTATAATAGTTTTTTACATGATTTGATTAAATTTTTATACACAATCCAACAAGTGAGATCAAGAGTTTCTTCAATTATTTATAAAATTCTTTGTAAAATGAGACACTTATTTTATCAAGTAAAAAGTTCCAAATTAATATGATATTCTAAAAAATAATTATTTTCCCTTTAGTTGAGACATACCCAAAGCATCCTTTATCTAGGTAATTATCATAAGTTGTATCAAGACTTATCTGGAGACGATATTTTTAACATTTTTTTGTCTCAGAAAAGTTTCTTTTTAGAAAAGGTATCCAATATATAACTTAATATTAAACAAAACTAGGTTATATTCAACGAGAGATGAATGAGTTTTTCTTAAAGCAATTTATCATTCATTTGTATTATTTGCCAAAAAAACTTTGATTTAAAATGTGTATATCTGACAAAGATATAAAGATTTTTACAAAAATAAAATGATTAATTCAAGAATAGCTACAGGAGAATAGTTTCAAAGCATATTTAATCTAAAAATCATATAATTTTGATCGAAGCTACAAATATTTATTACAATTAAATGCTAAAGTATCACAAATATACATTATTATTTTTATGTAAAAATATCAAGTTAAAAAATCAAGGCACAAAATGATGATCGCTTTGGCTAACTCAAATCAAATATGCTAAAAAAAATTCAGCGAAGTTTTAGAATTGTAAGGCAAAATCTATTCTTAGACTTTAAGTCCTTTAGAAGTCCTTGGATCTAAAAAAATCAGCTTTTTTTAACAAATTTTAATAAAAAGCTTCTAAGTATCATAAGCGAAAGACCAGATTTTTTTGCAGTACAGCCTCTCTAAACTTCAAGTTCTCACATTTATGAAGATGAATGCGATCGAAGATAAAGATATCCTAGTCTCTTAGAAATCCCACTAATATTGCCATATTAGCTAAATTCTGACAGTTTTTAAAAAAAATAAGCCAAAACATCAAAAGAATTCCACACATCAAAGGCTTTCAAACTCAGGCCTAAACCAATTCACACTTCAAGCCTAGCCAACTCATCACCTAAGCGATTACAAAATTCCTTATAACTTTCAAGCCTATAAAATCAATAATCCAAAAGGCAAATTTTTATAAAAAAGGCAATTCAAAATTCAAAACTTCTAAAAGACAAACCCAAGAAAAATTACCAAAAATATCCATAAAACATGATAAAATCCATCTTTTAAACATCAAGACCTATAAATAAAAGATTATTACCATGAAAATACATTACTATATGAAATAAGAAATAGACAAGAATGAAGCGTTACAACTTGAAAATTAAAAAATGATAATTACTATCTAGTGTTATCGTCAGCCCCAGCCAGCTCATTGTCTCCATTATCATCTTCAAAATCTTCATCTTCATTATCCCGTTTCACCTTTTTCTTCGGCATTTCAGGAGCGTTTTTTCTTGCCTTGACTAGAACATTTTCTATGATCAATGGCTTGACTAATTGAGTATCTTGCGGCATCACGACAAAATATATAACCCCATTCCTGAAACGCGATGTGACTTCCTTTATTACCAATTTTTTAAATATCATTTCAGAGCTGGATTCAATTTCAAGCGTACCTCTCATAATCCTGTCTCCAAACGTATTGGTAGTTAGGAGCTTTGGGGGGTTTTCTGTAGCATAAAGAAGGATTTTGAAGACTATGGGTTTATTCAAAGTGACAGGATTGTTTAAAGAGTCAACAATTTTTAAAGAGACTGAAAAGCAGCGCTCTTTGTATATAGGGTACGGGAAATCCTCAGACATCAACAAAGAGTAAGGCTGATCGGTCCTTCCACTAGATAAATATATAAACAATGCTCCTGTTGATATAGTCTCCTGATCACTTGACCCAGTTGTATTCTCAGGGATACTTTGCTCTTTAGGACTTCCTTCTAGTTTGTCAAGTACCTTTTTGGTCACTTCAAAGGTATTCTTGATAAGTTCTGTTTGCTGCATCATCATTCGCCACATACCACTCATAAGAGCAGCATCGTTCTGAAGGAAAAGCCCACTTGAAAAAACCCTTTGGGCCATGCTAAAACTTTTGATGAGATGGCAATTGCACGTACCATCCCTTGCTGTACACATAGGATTACCACTGCACATTAAGTTATTATTTATGTATGGTTAACATTAATTTAGCTAGTCTTTTGAATAATATCCTAGAATAGAAACTGGGGGAATAATTGATTAGTTTTTGCTTTGAGGATGATCTTGGATTATATGAGATTTTATTTTTAGAATTGATAAGGGTTTTAATAGAAGATACAAGAGTTTTATGAAGAGGAAAGATTTTAACCAAGGGATGAACCATGTTGCATGATGACTTGAATAATCTGTGAAGACTCAAATGCTTATTCTAGATGAATTCGGGTATGCTATAAAGAAGTGTGTTAGAAAATTAGTAAGAGAGATTACTTTTTTGATATGAAAATTTGAGATATTTTAAGAAAAGATAGATTTTAAATATGGTATAGATAAGTTTAAGCTTAGAGTGTAGATAAGATGAGAAGTGATAGGATATGAGAGTTAAATCAAAAGATTATTTTGTAAGAGTTTTAAAAAAATAATAATTTTATTGTAAATCCTTTGTCAGAATATCTAATGGAATAATTTGGTGTTGGAATAAATAGACTTTAGTAAGATGAATAATATCGGGATTATGATATAGATTGATTGTATAAAGGTTTGAAAGATTATGATAAGATTTGTATGTGAATTTTATCATAAAGTCTGAAAGTTTATGGGACTTATGGGTTGTTTAGTTAGTGATTTTGATGATTTTAGGGGGAAAATTATTTTTGTAAAGTCATGAAATTCTTATAATTTTTTAGCTTTTGACAGGAAGATTTATTGATGAGTTTGTATGAAGATGATTTTAGTAATTTTATTATATGGATGAATGAATTTGCTTAGAGAATGATTCTATTGATAGGTAGTGTTGAATAAATTGTTATATAAATATATTCATATATTATATAGGGTCTAAGATTATCAAGAAGATATTTTAATTATAAAGGATTATCAAGGATTATTAAGATTTATAAAAATTATATATGTTAACAAAATTATATTTCATTTAAGACTATTTCTATTTTATAATGTAATTATTTTTGCAATGATATAGCATTTTATTATATGACAATAACTTAATAAAGTTTTTAATGCATTTAAAGAGATGAATTTTAAATATTTATTTAAGCTTTCTACAGATTCTTGAGATTGAGAATGATGTATTCTTCCATTGATGTTATGAATTTTTAAGCGTAAGATAAGAATTTTAATTTCCCTCAAATTCCTTGTCATTATCCGTTTGGATTGCTTGAGGAATTCCCACTCATTAATAATTTTGCATTGTATTATATTTAAAAACTCATATTAGAAAATATAAAAATCACTAAAATTTCAGATACTTTTAATTTAAAATTTGCACAGAAGTTTCTATAAAAGTTTTACATCTCCAAACTTTATCAAATATTCTAACATAAATCTTAGCAAACGTATTTCTCTTTTACACCAAAAACAATTTATAAAAACTCTTAAAAATTTCCTACTTAATTTCTTCTACTCTAAAATTTCAGTTTCTGCTATATAAAAATAAGATAATTTTTAATGCCAAAACTGTCTGAACTTTTTCCCTACTTCTTCAATATAATTCATAAATCTAACACATATTAAAAAAATATTATATAAACACTTTTATTCATATGCATTAAAATAACAGAAAAATTTAACATCAGTCTCTAATTCTATATGCAAAGTTATTCAATTATTTGCAATGAGAAATATCTGACGAAAAAATATTATTTAAACTTTTTCCTCATCAATAATATTAATGGGTTCTTCATTTTTAATTGTAATATTATCTAATTTTATAATAATTGAAATGCTATACTTATATAAACTTCCTAATAATAATTCTGATAGTTAGCTTGACCTTTACTGTTTATCTTAATTATGTAAACAAATGAATTTTAATGAAAATATATTATTTTCAAACTTAAAAAAAGAAGATTATATGATGGTAGTTTAACTCACTATAAAACTTTTAGGAAAAAAATGATTTTTATCTAACTAGGCACATTTTCATATTTAATGTCCTTTAGATTAACTGAAACAAAAACTTTAGAGACCTGATCGATATGAATATCAAAAAAGTTTCTAAAAATTTTAATTTATAAGTATAACTTTTAGATTAGTGGATTTACGTTTTTTTTTAATTTTTATATTCAAAGTATAGCTTCACCATTTTCTTGAATATTCAATTTGTAAAATTTGCATATTAATAAGAATAACATATAAAATAAGGCAATTTTTAGTAAGAAAAATATTTATTGCTATTATCGATTTCATGCACTGAGCATGTATTTGTTTTTATATTAAAAAGAGTTTCTAATCAATAAATTATGGAAGTTTTTCTATCAATCTTGCATTTTCTTGGAGATTTTAATATAATGTTAAAAACAAAATTATGAGAAGCATTTTTGTGTAGGTTTAATAGGTTTTTAAGCTAAAACCAAATTTAAATCACAATTCAAGCAATGAGTACCAGGATATGCCCCTAAGTTTTTCAGTATATATCTCCAATTGCATAGAAATTTTTTTTATCATAACATTAGCTTTAGAGTTTGTAAAATATGACTGTTTATTGATATACTATTTGCTTTCTAAATAATTAGATTTTAGAATTTCTTTATTTTATGTATAAATTAGCATAATATCAATTTCTAGGCATACAAATTTATAATTTTTTTAAATCATAAAATTCAGCGACATCTTAATTTTAAAACATAATATTCAGCGACATCTAAATTTTAAGACATATATTAGCACATCACTATCAAAATAATTTTTCCAATAAAGACTTGCAATTATCCTTGCTGAATAATCTAGTTTTAACTTCAAAAATCTTATGATATATTTTGCATATTTGTTTGGACTATTTTGGATAAATAAGATTTTATTCATGATTATCAGGATTGCAATTTTTAAAGTAAAGCCTATAAGGTTTGCTACAAAAATAATAAGCCTTAGATTCAGGATGAAAAATGCAATGAACTAGATTTTGCTTCATAAAATAAATATGATAATTAATGCATTAGGCTAATTCATGATTATCGAATAAATCTTGGCTGGTATAGCTTTTGAAACATACCAAATGATTAGAAATATCTAATACTGGACTGCTTAATGAAATATCAGGAAATTATTTGCAGTTCTTGCATATAAAATTATGATATTCAATCATATTTTATTAGCGCAATTTTATAAAAAAGTATTATTCTATATTTAGTATTGAATCTGAAATTCTACAAGGTTTTAAATGCATTTTATTATTTTGTAACTTTATTATAAATACAACTTTCTATACAACATGCAGACATGTAAGATAGACATGCTTGCTATCTATAGTATCGATTGATATAATTTCTAATGCTTGATATAAGAAAACTTTAATTTTTAAATGGCAGAATTCGATAATAAAAACTTATTTTTTTAATAAGATTGTTTGAAATTGAAATAAAAGCTCAAGGTTTTCTTGCTAAGAATTGTGTCATGATTAGGATTTCCCAAAATCACTATTCTAACTTGCATTATGAAAATATTTGGCCTAATATTCTTAAAAGGAAAATCTATAGCATGATAGTTAGATTATCTGATAAACTTTGAATAATGTTTTGATAGGTTTTTTGCATGACTTTTAGGAAATATAGCTCATATGCACTTAATGACAAACTGAATAAAAAATTCCAATATCTTATTTATTGTTTTAAATCCATCAATAGCAATTATCTTATCATAAAAGCATTAAAATTTCAAAGCAAAATATTATATTTAAAAAAAAAAAGATTTTATCTAACACAGATCAAGTTAATTTAACCTATTTCACACAAAATCTTAAAAAAACTATAAATTCATTATCTCATATATAAAAACCTCAACTAAAACACCTTCAATTTATAAAATCTTTTTTAAAACTCAACTTTTAATCATGCCTAAATCCCTCAATTTGAAAACTTCACAATACACTCTTCAAGCCACATTTATTCTAAACTTTAAACATAATAAATGGGTGTTTTGTTCTCACGACTATTTTCCTCGCTCTTTGGCCGAGGGGATATCCGAATCCTAATCCTCGGTCTAGACAACGCAGGCAAAACAACTCTCCTTTACAAACTCCAACTGAACCAAATAATAGAAACAGTTCCTACAATAGGCTTTAACGTCGAAACAGTGACTTATAATAACCTTCAATTACAAGTCTGGGATTTAGGTGGACAAGGAACAATAAGACCATATTGGCGATGTTATTATCCAAATACTAACGCTGTAATATACGTTGTTGATAGTACTGATATTGATCGAATGGATTTGGCAAAACAAGAAATGATAACAATGTTACAAGAAAGTGATCTAAAAGGAATACCATTATTAGTCTTTGCTAATAAACAAGATATGCCAGGAGCTATTTCTGAATCTCAAATAAGTGAAATGCTAGGCTTATCATTGATAAAAAACAGACAATGGAGGATTGTTAAAGCAAGTGCAAAACTTGGTGAAGGGATTTCTGAAGGTTTAGACTGGCTTATAGCTTTGTTACGTGATGAGTAATATAAGATATTAGATAAATATGAGAATAGGATCATTAATACAAGGGCCTGGGATACCTATAAATGTTAAGGTTTTACCTTGTAAGATTGCTTTTAGTGGGGAGGTTGATAGTAATGGGTACTTGCCAGAAAATGATGAAGGGTCAATTTTTGGTAGGAAATTACTTGGGAGGGAAGAAAATATACCTGATGGGTTTAAAGGAATTGTTGTACAAGGATCGAAGGAATTGAATGGGATTGGAGAATTTGGGATGATACAGTATTGGAATTGGGATTTGGAAGCTAAAGATAGTGATCAGATACCACAGGTTATGCAGCATTTGCAAATTATGAATACGCTTGCTAAGGATTAAGATTTTTATATAAGCTTGTTAGGATTAGTTTTTATGTAGAAAGTGCTAATTGGTATGATAAATTATTGATATTTAAATAGAAAAACTGTGAACTACGAAAATTATATGCTATTTTGCATCATAAAATAATATTTGCCAATATTTTATCCAAAAAAACCTATAAAACCTTTTTAGCTATAATTCCCTCAATATTTTAAAGCAAAAAGTCTAACTTCCTCCAATACAATCCTCCTATTATCATAAGCCCAAATCATTATCATTAATCTAAAACTTCAATAAAAATTTCCATTACCCAAAAATACCCCCTAAAAAACTTATCAAACCATAAAAGATAGAAAAAAGTTCTAAAATATCATCCAAAAAAGTAAATTCTATCTAACTCATCTTAACAATACAATTATCCAAACTTTCCAACAATAATTCAAAGTCATCATTCGATATTCTATTCATAAATGCCGTTGAAGTCTAATATTTCAAATGGCCGACAACCAACTTTCCTACANCTATTCATAAATGCCGTTGAAGTCTAATATTTCAAATGGCCGACAACCAACTTTCCTACAACAGTCTAGGCAAAGCATTTTTCGAAGAATGGGACTCAAAACTCGACAAAGAAATCCTCGACACATCAATTCCAACAAGTAAATCCTTCAATGAATCTACTCTCGGCCTCGACAACGGGACTTTATACGGTTCATCTCACGAANAACAGTCTAGGCAAAGCATTTTTCGAAGAATGGGACTCAAAACTCGACAAAGAAATCCTCGACATATCAATTCCAACAAGTAAATCTTTCAATGAATCTACTCTCGGCCTCGACAACGGGACTTTATACGGTTCATCTCACGAACTAAGTCGTCGTCGGGTCATTAGCAGCCTTGAAGATTCAGAAGTGCCGCAAAAAGAAGATCATCGTGAACTTATAAGCCACATCAATGATATGCTTAAAAAAAACGGTTTTGGGCCTTTAAAATCATCCTCAAATAGTTCATTACTAAGACTTATACGTGCTTTATTAGAAAACATAGAAGAACTTACATATGGGATGAACTTTTCCTCACTTGAAAACATTTTTAAGAAGTTTTTCAATAGAAATATTGACAAAAACAACAAATTTGACCTTGGTATAGTCAACATGATCACTATTTACGAGATGCAGAAGAACAATTTTCAAAGAGAAATCGAGAAATTAGTTAAAGAACTTCAAGGAAAAATGAAGAAAGTTACTCAGATTGAAGGGGATTTAAGGCAAGGGTATCAAGTTCTTAATGAAATGCAAGAAAAACTTAATGTTTTAGAAAGCAGGGGAACTGATACAAAAGTTGAAATGAAAAATAATAAAGGAGATGATATTGAAAATCAAGAGATTGTGGATGAAGTATGTAAGATACTGTCTATAAAACAACCTTTACAGATCCCTGCGGCTGTAGCTAAGCTTGAAAAAGTTCTCAGAGCAGTGCCGCAGCTAGAGAAATTTATCAAAGAAGTTTATGAAATAGTAATCACCGAGGGAAAAGCTGGGAAAATCAGCATGGAGCTAGTTATCCCAGCTTTACGACAAAGTTTTAAGGAACTCAAAGAACTAAGAAGTAGAAGGAAAACCCCAAAAAAACGTATGCAGACAACTTTTGAACAAGAAGTCATCGAGCACTTCAAACACCTTTTTGAAATCGTCAAAGATGAAGACATTATCGAAACTATGGACCAAGTTTTCCTCTTTGTCCATGAACTCAGATCTTTCCTCAAAAGCATCCGAAGTGCTTTAAATCTAGATGAAGATGTTACAGTAAACGGCATCCTTCTAAGACTTAAACGCATGATAGAAAATTTTTAGTTGTCATATAATAACATTTCAATATAAAAACTTATAAAAACCTTTGGTAAAACAAGAAAGTTCTAATAAAAATCCAAATAATAAAAACCTAATAAATGGATTTAATAGCAAGTGTATTTGATTCAAATAGTAAATGCAACAAGTGCAAAAACTCATTTAATCTTCTGTCCAAGCGGCGAAAATGCGTGACTTGCGGTAATATCTAAACAGGTAAGATTTTTTGTAAAAAGTGCAGTACTAAAGTTAGTGTTCCAGGAATTTTTACTGACAAGCGATACTGTAAAGATTGCCATATAAAAGAAACTACTAAGACTTCATCAAAAGCTCCTCCTCTATCAAAACTTCCACCACCTTCACCTCCAGTATCAAATTCAAGTGAAGAGGTTAAAGTTGGGTTGAAAATTTCAGAAGAAGAATATGAGACAAATAAACAATCAATTGTTAATGTTGTGAATACAATTAATCAAGGAGTTAAGGCAATGCCCAGAGCAGCAAGTGTAATTTTTATATAGTTCGCTAGATCTGGTAATCAGCATTTACAGCTAATCCCTGAAGATCCTTTAAATCATTATGAAATCCTAAGCAAATTAGGAGAAGGTGGAGCTGGAAGTGTATATTTGTGTAAAAATAAAGTGACTAATGAGAATTTTGCTGTTAAAAGGATTGAGATTAAACATGATCAGCATAGAGAATTGATATTAAATGAGATAATATTGACAAAGTTATCAGCAAGTCCTTATATTGTCAATTATTATGAAAGTTATGATCATGAAGGATATCTTTGGCTTGTTGTTGAGCTTATGAAAGCTAGTCTTACTGATTTTATTCTAGGAAATACAGGGAAGATTCCTGAAAAAATCATTGCTTATGTTATGAGAGAAACTCTTCTTGGGTTAAAATGTATGCATGATAGTTTTAGAATCCATAGAGATATTAAAAGTGATAATATACTTATATCTCTTAATGGGGCTGTGAAATTAGCTGATTTCGGATATGCTGCACAGTTGACTCAAGAACAAGATGTAAGGCATACGGTTGTTGGAACACCTAGTTGGATGGCCCCTGAATTAGTTACAGGTAGCGATTATGGACTTGGTGTTGATGTTTGGAGTTTGGGTATTGTGGCTATTGAAATGGTACTTGGGGAACCTCCGTATTTAGAAGAAAGTCCTATGAGAGCATTATATCTTATTGCTACTAAACCTTCACCTTCTGTGCCGAGAAATACTGGTTGGAGCGAAAATTTAGTTAATTTTGTTGATTTGTGCTTGATGAAAGACCCTTTGAGAAGACCTAGTTGCGAAGCTTTGTTGCAACACCCACTGATTGTGGAGGTAAGTCAAGGAGATAAACAGTTCTTTATTGACTTTGTCACATCTTGGGCTAATAAGAGAAGAAGGAAAGCCCATTAGATAAGTTATAGAGATAGATGGTTTAAGTTTTTTATGAGCTTTTGAATGGAAAAAGCTTAGGTTTTAGGTTATGTTTTGTGTTTTTATAGAGATCAGCAGGATTTTTGGGAAATTTAGATGGTAATTAGGATTTTTTAAAGTTTTATGATTTTATCAGTTTATAAGTGTGGAGAAAAATTAGGTTTGTATCCTCCAATTTAGTAATCTTAAAAAAATATTAAATCTATATTTATAGCAGCATGTTCACTATACTAAAAATCATAAAAATAACTTTAAATAAACCATTCTCCTCAAGGTAAAAAAATTCCAATGCCTATTAAAAAAACCTTTATCCCTAACCTAAAAAGCATACAATATTCTTTTCACATACTATAAATGGCAGATTCCCAACCAAAGAAAAGAACTTTCAGACGCTATACCTATAAAGGAATAGATCTTGAAGACCTCGTCAAAATGGAAAGGGACAAATTCGTAAAAATGCTAGGGTCAAGGGCAAAGCGAAGACTTGTAAACAGAGAAGTTCCTCACAAATACATCCGTTTTTACAAAAAATGTGTAGCTGCTAAAAAAGACGTTCCTTTAGGAGAAAAGCCAAAAGCAGTAAAAACTCATTTAAGAAATGCGATTATCCTTCCAGAACTCGTTGGATCAGTTGTTGGTATTTACAATGGGCGCACTTTTGTCCCTGTTGAAATCAAACCTGATATGATTGGGAGGTACCTTGCAGAATTCTCAATTACCTATAAACCAGTTAAACATGGAAGACCTGGAATTGGTGCTTCTAAAGGTTCCACAGCAGTAGATCTTAAGTAATAGAAGAATTATTATTGACTATGGATTTTAGAATGATTTAAGAGGTTTTATATAAGATTTTTATTTATTATGTAGAGATGATTTGAAGACATATAAAGATTTTATTAAAATGTAGTATGAATGATTTTAAAATACAGTAGGATTTATGATATAGATGGTTTGAATAAAATTTATAAGTGGATAATATAAAAGTTATGATGAGTAAGTTTGAGAATGAGAGGCTTGCTTTTAGATAATGTATTAGCTTAAAGATATAAGCGATTAAGTTTTTATTGGTTTTAAATAATATCTAAACTAAAAGAGTCTTCTGGCCTTTGGTGAAGCGATTAATGAAAAGTTGTTAACCCGTTCAGCACTCCTACTTTGATCAGGGAACAGATTCAACTTGCGTCGACCTGGAGCATTTTCCGAAAGGAAAGGATGTTGAAGTGCCTGCACCGCTGTATACCTTTCTTTTGGATCCCATCTTAACAGAAATTCCATAAGCCTAATCGCTTGCCTTGGAGCTTGTAAAAAATCATTAAGTAACATACCAGGATACTCTTTAAAATGATACCCACATTTCTTAGCAAGACTAAGGCCATCTTTCCAATTATTCGGAAATCCTAACAAATAAGTTATTCTTTCTAATTGATCATCTTCAGAAGATCCAGGAAATAAAGGTCTTCCATAATAAATCTCTGCAATAATGCAGCCCATTGCAAACATATCAATAGCAGAACTATATATTGAAGATCTTAAAAGAATTTCTGGTGCCCGGTACCAAAGAGTTGTGATACGGTCTGTGTTTTTAGGACAACCTGTTTTTTTCGCACAGCCAAAATCGCCGATTTTGCAAATATCGTTTGAAATTAAAATGTTTTCTGGCTTTACATCTCGGTGCATGTAACCTGATTGATGAAGATAAGCTAGACCTTCTATGGCCTGACGAATAAATGAGATTATTAAAGGATGGGAACTTGGACTACGCTCCATAAAATCTATTAGTGAACATTCCATATAGTCAAAAACTAGATAAACATCATCATCTTCATGGAGTACTTCTCTTAATCTGATTATGTTTGCATGATTTAGTTTTCTTAAGATACTGACCTCAGGCAATTCACTACATTCATTCCATGAGTGAATACCTTGTTTAAGTTTCTTTATAGCAACAAAATCTCTTGTCCCTTTAATTAGAGCTTTACTCACAACTCCATAACTTCCATCACCAATGGTTTTGATATATTTGTATTTATCCATTATCTTCTATATATATTTTCATAGAAAGTTTAAGTTTTATGATAAGATTAATTTTTATTATATAAATAACATAGAATTTTAGAAAACTTTTAAGCTCTTTGATGTTTCATGTTTTAGATTTTAGGAAATAAAAATATCTTAAAATAATTAAATGCTAATTGTTTAGATTTTCTATCTAAAATACTTAGGTTTATTGGATTTAATTATATATTTAGCATATAATCATCAGAAAACTATATAAAACATATAGGATAAAAAATATATTTTAGACATTTTATACTAATATTTAATAATTTTACTTTCTTAAGAGTTTTAGTGACTTATAACTTATTTATAAGATCCTTACCTTAAAGGTTTCTATGATGAGTTTTTTGAATTATTTATTCTAAATATACCTTTAAATTTAATCAATTTGAATAAAATTATGCTTTGACAACAATTTTTTAGACTAAATTAATCCAATATCTTATTGTAGCAAAATACCCCAAACAGTTTATATATTTTTTTAAGTTTTAAGTATATATTCTAATAAATTGATCATCATAAAGTGGAAAATAACACAAATCTTTTATCAAAAACAGTTTATATACAATAAATAAAGCCAATAATTTGTAAATAGTAAAAAACAAACAATTTTTTTTTAAATCTTCATATAATCATCATATTCATAGTATAATTTTACAAGCTGTATAATCTAATATTATTGTTAAGTATACACAAGAAATATATTCGCTTTTTTATATATTTTCTCTTATAGATTTTATTGATTTATTAGCTGATTGTATTATGCCTACAAATTTTTTACTTTTGTATCAATATAGCTTTTAGGCTTAGAATTTGCTTATTTTCACTTGCTACTCTTTGAGTTTTCTTAATAACAACTAAGAGAGCATTTTATTTGTTAATCCTAATGTCTTCAAATTTCCAACCCTAACCATTATAATTCCATAATGGTCTATAATCTTATACAAACGTCCCAATTAGCCTTTTATTTACTAATAAATCACCCACTAATAAAAATTTCTATCATCAGTATCATCTTTCACCTGCATTCTATTCTAAAAACTTCATTTATCCTTCTTCCTGTTCCAAAACATTTATCCTAACCTTCCATCATCCCAAAGCCTAAATAATTCATCTAAAATCCACATAAACCTCATTAAACTCCATCATAAGACCTCAATAAACCTCCCTAATCAAAACCTACTATAAATCCTCTATAAACCATCAATTAGCTATGGATATTCTTCACTATAAAAAATGGGCAAATGTTTATCCAAATGCTGCTCCAAATGCTGCTCTAAATGCTGCTCCAAATGCTGCTTCAAATGCTGCTCCAAATGCTGCTCCAAATGCTACTCCATATGCCACCTTATATGCAGTTACATATGCTGCTGTAAAAGTAAAAAACATCAAAAACCCAACACTATGTCCGATGATATATCCGGTACACCCAAAATACCCGGTACACCCAAAATACCCGGTACACCCGAGAGGGAGGTGTCTCTTACTTCACCAGAAGATATTCCATTAATCAATCCTCAACCCGATCCAATTACTAAAACCAGCATTCGTGAAGACTATTATATATGTGAAAAAATCGGCTATGATAAATTTTCTACTCTATTCAAATGCGAAAAAAGGACTACTGGAGTTTTCTATCTATTACAAGTTTTCTCAATAGCAAGTTTAGAGCAGAATGGCCTTAACAACTTTCTAAAAGAAGTTGAATTGCTTAAAGGTGCTAATCACCCAAACTTAGTTAAAATTATAGATATCTACAAGGACCAAGCATATATTTATATTATAACTAAAAAATGTAAAGGAGGTGAATTACTTGATAGAATCATTTCGGGTAAAGTTTTAAGCGAAAATGAAGTCGCCCTTTATATGAAACAAATTGTATCATCTGTTTTTTACCTGCATAGCAAGAATATCACTCATGGTGATTTAAGGCTGGAAAATATCATGCTTTCAAAAAAAGAAACAAATTCAAGTTTAAAGCTTGTTGAGTTAAGTAGTTGTAACTATTTAAAAAAAAGAAGTAACTTACGTGTAAAGCCTATTGAGTTTAGCAATTATAACCATTTAAAAAAAAAAAAAACTAATGTAAAAGTTACCAGTCCTCATTTCATGAGTTCTGAAGCTATTGATGGGTATTTTGACACAAAATGTGATATTTGGAGTTTGGGAATCATGATGTATATCTTGCTTTCAGGGTCTCCTCCATTTGCTGGGAATAATGAAAAAGAAATTAAGAAGAGTATTATTTCGACTAAGCTCCAATTCAATGATGCAAATTGGCAGAAAATCTCAAAAGAAGCCATAATTCTCATCGAAAGGATGCTGAGCAGCGATCCCGATGACCGTCCAACAGCCGAAGAAGTCCTCAATGACACTTGGATGGTTCAAAGAGCTAATAATGAAGTCGAAGATAATGATATAACCTCGGTAATATCAGATCTTGATCTATTCAATAGTAATATAAAGTTCCAAAAATCTATTCTAACCTTTGCAATTCCTGCAATTATGTCATCAAATGAAATTGAAAAATTAAGAAAAGCTTATAATGAGATCGATAAAAACGGTGATCAACTTTTGAGTAAAACTGAAATTCGTGATGGTTTGCAAAAAAATTCACTTTTTTGCCATGATGATATTGAGATACAATTATCTTCAGTTGAATTTGATGAGAATGGGAAAATTAATTATTCTGACTTCCTTGACAAAGCATTTGGTTTGGATAAAGAAATGCTAAAGTATAAAATTGTTCAAGCATTTAATAAAATTGATAAGGATCATAGTGGGAAAATTAGTAAGGGTGAGCTTATGGCTGTATTTGGAACAAGCCATACTAACAGAAAAAATATTAAGAAGATGATTAAGGATGCTGATAAAAATAAAGATAAAGAGATTGACTTGGAAGAATTCATCGAATTTATGAACAATTTGGTTAGCTAGGATAAATAAAATACGCTTATGGAATTTGACTTGGGTTAGAGTTTTTGTAGATGATTTGAAGTTGGGAATATTAGATTATGGTTAGAATAGGTGGTTTAACTATTGGTTTTAATAAAAATATTTAGTTTATATTTTGATGATTTGTTAAGGAAAAATAAGCTTTACTATGAATGTAGTTTTAGAGTTTTTAAATAGATACTTTTTTAACCAAATGCTTAGATTGAAATGATTATTTTTAAATAGAAAAAAATATAGGTTTAGTAGCTTGGGCTTGAATTTATACTTTTATATCAGAGCATACTTGCCCATGATATGTATCTTAAAATGAAAAAAATATAGTTTTATTATAGCAAGCTTAAGAATTGCTTAGGTTGATTACTTCTTAAAAATTACTTATTGTGTAATCATTTTTTAAACTTTATTTCTACATAGTGTTATTTCCATCAGAGTTATCCTTTTAAATCATCTCCAAATATTTTTTACATTTTTTTTATTTCATTGAAGTAGTTTGAGTATTCAGTTTATCTACATAAAATATTACTTCATTAGTGAAATTCCTCTGAAACTTTCATGGTATTTTTAAGGATTTCTTTAATAAAATCACATACCTACCACATTTACTATAATAAACATATGCAATACTGTAAAATATATTAAAATCAATACAAAATTACTAATAATCTAATAGTTATAAATGGGGATTTCCATTCTAAAAAATATTCACTAATTAACTTCTCACAAATCCTCTCTTCTAATCATGTTCTTAAACCCCACAAGTTCTCTTCTATCTAAAATCATAAAATCCCTTCATAAATCCATCCTATTAACTCAAAAAGTCATCATTTTTTAAAATCTTAATTTTTTCCAAAATCAAAAATTTCCTCAACTCTTACCTATAAATCTTTTATAAATCATATAAAATAGATTAACTTAATTTTTTTTCGTTTTGACAATTTCTATACGTTTTTGAGGGAATTTACGTAGAGTAATTTTTGAAATAGTAACTTTATGTGATGTTGAAGGCCGTTCTGTATTCAGAGCTTTTACTGGTGAAGTTTTTTTTGTAGGAGAAAGCAAGTCATTTAATTTGCAAAGTACTGAATCTTCTTCAACATAAACATAAGGTTTTATTTCATATATATCGTTGTCAGGATCATCTAAATCTAGAGGAGATTCACAGTTTCTAGCTGTGACTGGAGCTTTTGAACCTTTGTTTTCAGGTGGCAAAGATGAATGCAAAACTTGCGATTGCTTTTGGGGACGGGCTTTATATAGCTTGTTTGAAGAAATTGATACTTTTCTGATACGAATAGACTCTGCTGTTGTTCTTAACGAGTCAAGCTGCCTGTTCATTTATTATTATTTATGATCACTAACGAGATTTAAAACGAGATAAAGATAGGGATAATTTTTAAAATAGGAAAAGATTTAATTGTAAATAAGATATTACAGTCAAATAAGGGTTATTGATTAGATAATTTTATCTTTTAGAAAATTTTTAAAGTTTTGAGCCTAGGTAATTCAATCTAAATAGTTATTATTTAAAGTTATTATGTTTGATTATAGGTAAACTATCATTATATATATTTCTAGTATTTATAACTTTAGAATCCAATATATTTTTGAATTATATAATTTCATGCTACTGATGCATGTGAAAATAATGATTTTTATGTATAAAACTTGTATTATGTTATAAAAATCTTAAATCAGCGTATTATTCAATGAAATTTCTAAAATTGTATAGAAACAACCAATATTTTTGGATTAACCCAGCCCGATATTTTTATTTATCATTTCCAGATAGTGAAAAACACTTAAAACTTATTCCTAATTTTATATTCCTATCATTTTTCTATAAACCTTAATTTGCTGCTAATAAAAATTCTATATAAACTCTCATTATTCACATTATCATTATTTAAAATAATTATTACCTTATGTTTATATATTATTTTTTCTTCAAAATCCTTTCCATATTAAATATTTTTTTATTCCTTCAAAGATTTTCTATCTGATATTTAAGAATTGTCTATCTTAAACACTCATATTTTAATAGTTAAGCATTACAATTTATAAAATTTGTCAATAATTGTTATACCTTTAGAGAAAAAGAAAAAATTCAATAAATTTTATATACAAATTCTTGACATTTATAAAATATGAACCTATTTTAACAATTTAAGTTTAGTTTAATTCATTTAGAATTTCGATATAAATTGTGTATAAAAAACTACAAACAAAGTTAAATGTTTTATTATCTGTTTGAATATATATAATAAATGTTAATAGATTATTATTTTAGAGTTTAAAACTTTTAAATTATCTTATTTTATAATTCTGGTAATGAGGTAAATTAATCACAGAAAAAAGTCTGAGCAAAAACTCAAACACTATATCGAAATCTTTCCTTGTCAGACAGTTTTTAGATTACTCAACAATAGTAATAACTCTAACATCACAAAAGCCTCAAATATTTTTAGCATCACATCAAAAAAAGCTAAAAATATGCAAAATGTACCAAAAATAACTGAGTTTACAGATATATTCATTTAGAAGTATTGCAAAAAATTAGAGAAAAATAAAATTAATGCAGCATACTGCAAATAAATCTATAATAACTATATATATTATTATTTCTCAAATGCCTAGCCAGAGTTTCTGCAAATAAATCTATAATAACTATATATATTATTATTTCTCAAATGCCTAGCCAGAGTTTATTAGAATTTTGATTTATACAATTTAGCATCATTACAATATTTTTAATCACTGAATAAAGCCCAAAAAAATACATTTTAGTAAAAAGCAAACACATATTTTCCTACTTTTAAAAACTTTTGTATAACCAAAACATATAAACTATATATTAAATTAACCTAAAAACTCTCTAAAGTCAAATCCTAAACATTTTCTCCCAAAATCCTTCAATAATAGCACCCTGACACTTATTTAACCAATAAACTTACTCAAATATTTTTTATACAATTATACAACCCTTATATAAAATTTATCAATAAAGTTCCTATATAAGTACCGAAATATATTTTATAAACATTTCAAACAACCCTAGTGGATGAAATTAATCATGGTCAATAATAAATGAAATTTCTGGTTATCATTTGTGTTATCGGTATGGTCTTTGGTGGTCCAGGTCTTGAGAAAGCATTTGAATCTTCAAACGACATGGACGTTTTATCCGGATTCTTTTCAGAATTCGGGATTTCCAACATTGGCACTCAATGTTTTGAACAAAAAGGTAAAATCGTTGAGAGTCTCAGTTCAGCATTTAAAAAAATCGTCTCTGACTCAAACCAACTCATTAACAAAGGTATCAAACAAGTCTTAAATTCTTTAAATGGTGTCCCTCAACATCTCGCTATCTGTGACGAAAACAATGCCGTTATTTCTCACAGAATCTCAAAAGCACTAAAAACTATAGGGAAACCAAAATCCTTAACAATTATCCCAGGACAAAGTATTTTAATCAACAACATTGAAATTTTTTATTATCTAACATCAGCAATGAATGCTTTAGATACTAAAGATTATTTCGCAACAGGGCAAAATCTTGCTATTCTTGTGAATAATTTCATGCCAAAGAATTTGAAAGGGCTTAATTTTAATCAAGTTATGGATATAATTGGAGGATTTTTTGTTGGTATGGCTACTGATGTTAATGCTACTGATGTTGCTCCTTGTGTTACTAATACTGGAATATTTGGAGGATGGATTGAACAATCGATTATTGACTTTTCTAAACATACTTTTGATGGAACTAAAGATGGGTTTATGGATTTATCTAATGCTTTTGGAGCATTACCTGGATTTGTTAATAAATGTGTACCTGCTGCTGTTGAAACCGCTTTAGTTATTGAGAAAGTTGCTGTTGCTTGGGCACATCCATTAAGTTTACTTTATCATGTTGGGTTGAATATTGTTTTTAATGGACAAGTCATCTTTGCTGATATTTCTAAAGCTATGGGAGACTATCAGACTGGAAATTGGTTTGACTTTGGCTTTGAAATTGGACAAGCTTCTTTTAAGATTATTTATGTCCCTCATAAAAATCCTTATCAGGCTATTGATGAAGATATTGCTATGATCATGGAAGGAGCTATGGCTGAATTTGGAGAAAATGGAATGGGCTGTACAGAAATTCCTGATATTTCATCTCAACTTGTTGATATGGTTGAAAACTGGCAGTTGAAAACATTTATTGATGCTAAGAACTCACTTACCAATATGGCTGAAGCTTTGAACGTTATTATCCCAACAGTTCAGAACTGTATCAGTGATAAAACCTTAAACATTCTTAACCTTGGATTTAACATTCTTAGCGACCCTTACAGTTTTGTTTATATAAAAGAAGGAAAAATTACTATCATCAACGGTAGGCAAATCGGATCCAACATGAAAATTGCTATGATCAACTACAACATGCAAGATTGGAAAGGTTTTGGTCACTACCTAGCAAAGACTCTTAAAGACTTAGCATAATTAGTTATTATCCTTCTTTTTCTTATCCGTATTTTTTCTTTTCGACTTAACAACCATCGTCAAAGCTTTCTCAGTAAACTCAGACAACTCATCTTTTTTCCTAAAAAAAACCTTGTCGATCTGGGACTTGGGGTCAACTTTTGAGTCAAAATTATAAAACTGAGCTTTCATTTCGCTTTGGGCTATATAAAAATCAGGCCTAAAAGCTAAATTAAGTCTCATTCCTTTAATATTATCATGTTCTTTTGATATTTTTAAAGACCCAAGTGTTCTGTTTAAATCAGGTAGGGAGACATTTTTATCATTAGGTTCTTTTATATATGATTTCGATAGATCAGTAGAACTTGCAAAATGGAATAATTTGTCTCTACGTTTTCTTAATAATATTGGGATTTTGTATGAGTGGTTTGTACTCATTATATTGAATTTATATTAAAAAAATGATATCTGGATGCCCAGAAAAGTATAAATGGCATACGCAAAGCTCCAAATATTGAATGGTAAAGATTGCTATGTTACATGTTTACCTTTTAGTATTGGGTCATCGGAAGATAGCAATTTGACTTTGAGCTGTAAGAAAGTTAACCCGATTCACTGTATTATTAGCTATTCGTCTAATCAGTTCCAGTTGAAAGCTCTTGGGAATACAATTGTTGTCAACTCAGGGGTGATTTCTTCGGATGACCCTGCGATGATATTAAAGGATTTTATGTGCTTTGTGATACAGTGCGATTTCCATAATTCGCATGTTTTTTACTTCATCTTGCCTGTATTCACCTTCCCTGTCCTAGACCCTCCTGGCCTAGCACCAATCCCAGACACCGAGGACACAATCCCAATCGATTCTTTCCCTTCAAAGCAAGCAGACAGTAGTATTTTAAAAAAATGGAGCATGAACGACCGTGAAAATCTTAAAAAGTGGCTCCTAACCTATGGTTATGGTAGATGGAAAAAGCTTCAAGAAGTAATGAGCGAAGCTGATTCAATCCAAAAACCCTTCCCAGAAATTCGATCTTTTGCTTCAAGTCTTGTCCGAACTATAGCCGAAAACTTGCCAATGGAAAAACATGAACTCAAAAAAACTTTATTAAACATGATCGAAGAGACTGAAGAAGACTTTTATGTCCCACCCAAAATAAAAGACTGGGGAATAATGGCAAGACAAAGAGCTGTTCCATGGGGAAAAAGAATTTATATGCTTCATCGTATAAGGTTTCTTATAAAAAAGTTCAAAGACAAATACAGATCGACGCAATTAAAATGGGGAAATTTACTTAATTTCATGTCTTCAGCTAACTTTTATGGACAAAGACCTTCAGCTTGGTGGACTAGAAGACATGATATTGATTTGATACGAGGGACTCATAAACATGGTTATGCTAATTATACAAACATGAGAAATGATCCAACTTTAAGCTTTTCAGCTATTGACACAGATTCTTCGTTTAAAGAATTCCCTAGTGCAGATACTATAACTAGAAGGCTTAAAAAACTTATGTTATCAATTGACAGGATTGAAGACTTTGAGTTTGATAAAGAACAACAACTTTTTGAACCTACTGATTGGACTACTAATGAAAAAAAAAATTTATTAAAACTTATAACAGATTTCGGAGTACCATTGAACCTTGAAGGGAAAAATGATTGGAGTCAGTTGAAGGAAAAATATGATTCGATTTTGACTAATGATAAACCGATTAATAGTTTTGAAAGGATGGTTCAGCATTTGAGGATGCTTGCTCAACATACCCTAAACCCTGAAGAAGGTGAAACTGATGTCAAAGATGCCGATGGTTACCGGATGAGTATTGAAGATGCTGAGAATTTACAAAACAGTCTAAACAAATTGCAGTTTATCCGCAAGCACATTCTAAAAAATGGTAGTGAATTTTTTAATTCCGAACTTCAAGAACTAGACCTCTTCACAAAAAAAAACAGTGAAAGTGATGAACCTTGGGCTAAAGACTCTTGGAAATGCGACATTCACGATCGAGGACTTTTAAACGCAGTAGCCGACAATGGTCTAACTTTCCTCAGTCAAATTTCTAACAACATCCAATATTCCTTCATTAACGTAGACATATCCGGTGAGCAGGCACTAAGCCGCGTCCACCAGCTCTGCGAATTCTTCAGGAACATCAGCAACATGCAAAAAAACACCAAAAAAACAGACTCCAAGAAAAAAAAAGCACCCGAAGAACTTTCTTACGACGAAAATGGTCAAATCAAACAAAACTCAGTAATAAAAAAAATCAAAACTTCAAAATTCACAGTCCCAAAAGACTCTGATGGTAGCATCATATACCCTATAGTGATAAACAATAGTCTTACAATATTAAATCTTGGTTTTATCGACCTTACAAGACCAAATTATCAATCAGGTCGTAATATATTCCCAATAGGTTTTAAAAGTATCAGAGAACACTCAAGTATTTTCCATGCAAAAGAACGTATTGAATATCTATGTGAAATATTAGATGGAGGTCCAAAACCTTTATTTCGTGTAACCCCAATGCAAGATCGTGTCACTTTAGATGAGCATGCTATAGTTAGAGATTCATGTACAGGATGTTGGATTGTTATATGCAATAAAGTTAATGAATTACAAAAAAGTAGAAGAAGTAAAGTTACAGTTAGTGGAACTGACCGTTTTGGGTTGTGGGATACAAATGTTGTCAAACTTATCCATGAACTCCCTGGGGCTGAATATTTGTCTAAAGCTTAGATAATTATAGATTTATAGTATTAGGTTATATAATAATCAAGCAAGGACGACTAGTTTGAAACAATTTGAGTATTCGAGGACTATATCTTTAGCGATTAGGCTGTAGTGGGTATTGTCATGGCAGCCAAAAGATTTGTCTGAGAAAAAAGCATATTTTGGGAGTTCCCCACGCATAATTTCTTTACCTGTAGTGTCAAAGATAATAAACATACCGTTTTTTAACACTTTCCCGAAACCCCCAAACATAATCAGTTGGTTGCTTGACCATAACATCCCCATTCCTTCAAGTTTCCAAGGGATTTTCCATGAAAGTTGCTCCCATTGGCTTGTGTATTTGTATACTGTATCAGTAAAAATATCCCCTTCACGACCTCCTGCAAGGTAAATACTTTCTCCAGTTGAACATACAGATGCGTTTTCTTTAGCTACAATCATATCTGCATCTTTTTGCCAAAGCATTTCATGGTCTAGAAATTCAGTTTTGATACAATCCTTACCTGAAATCACATACATAGTATTCTTATGCCAAACTGCAGCATGGAATCTATGTGAAAAACCTAATTGATTCAATTCAATTTTATGTTCACCAATTTTCCAGCATCTGGTTTTGTATATAACAAACAGACCATCTGGTGTTGTTGTAAAAGTTGCCCCACGGTTTATATCTAGGATTATTTTTGTCACAACTGGGCTTAATTGACGATTGTGATAAGTTGCAATACTTCCTGATGGTAGATATAAATAACTATAGTTTTCTGGTATACTTGTTGCTGTATCTAAAGTCAAAGCTACTTCTGGGGGTTTAGGTTTTTCAGCAAACTTCATTTCATAATCATTTTTTGGGGCTGGTTTTATATCAACAGCTTTTATTGGTGAACCTGGTCTGAGCATTTTCATAACAGATTCGGGGATTGTAGGACCTTTTCTTTTTTCCCCTTTATTGCTACTTCTAATTTTAATTGTACTTGGAATAATAGTTTTTACAATATTATTTACTGATTCTAATATGATGTTATCATCAGTAACTGCTTTCACATATCCTACTAAATTGTATTTAGAAAATACTGGAAAACCTAAATAGTTTTCATTTAAGTACTCTGATGCTTTATAAAGCTCATGTTTATTATAATTTTGCGCAAGGTCTATGGGTTTGTTGCCAAGAATTTTGGCTTTTCTTGAAAGTCTTGTGCAGTGGTCTTCAGAAAGACTTGGGTATTCTTCCATTTCTATTTTGTACAGCCAGAAATCAGAAAACTCAAGTGTTGGGATCATTTTTTCTTTAACGTTGTCTTTGTATTTGAAGAAAAGTGCACTTGGGTTTTTTGGCACATAGCGTTTGTGAATAACTAGGTATTGTTTGAGTAAAAGCATCGTGGAAAACATAGGCGTTTCAGTTTTATCTACTACCGTATGCAAGGCATCTTGAACCTTAACATGAGCTCTAACCTCGATTTTTGCAGGTGCAGCAACAGGTTTCACAGGTGGGAGCACTTTTTCAAGCTGTTTCTCTTTAATTGTTATCTCTAATTCTACCTTCGTCTCAAGAAAAGGCTTTAGTTCTTCCTGATTCACAACGAGCTTGCCTTCTATAAACATATCAAATGTTTGTACCTGCATTTTCTCTTGTATTCTCATCTTTAAGATTTGATAATCTTCAGTTCGGTCAATTTCTTCACGCTGGTCTTTAAGTTGAATAGCAAATTTGCTTCCAGTTCCGCATATGGCTCCCATAATTATTATATGATATAGTATTTAATCGGGAATCTGATAGAAATTAAATATAAAAAACAAGATTTTATATAAGTTATAAAAGGTTTTTATGAATATGATGCTGAATTTTAGAAGAGATTTAATATATATAGAGGAAATATAGGAAATTACCTTTTGGGATTTGGGAATGGTTTATACTAGAAATTATGATTAGAAAAAAAAATATGGTTCGATTATGATTTTTCGATGAAAAATCTTTGGAAATAAAGATAAGCATTTATATTTAATACTATTAACAACTTTAATGCTTTTTAAATATATATATTTTAATTACATCTTTATAATCACCTTACAAAAATCAAATAAAAAATATTCTAATTTCTAAACCATTCTTGATAATCAAAGTATATATAAATCAACATAAGCAAGCCATAATCTATTTAAAATACATAAAAAAATCTTCAAACAGCCCATTTTGCATTCCATTTCCCAAGCTTAATGCCATAAATTCTCCCAATGAGTATTTTACAAATCTCTAAAACCCTTTTTATAACAAAATCTAAAATCATATCTAATCTATATTTTCATAACTAATTTTATTTATCTACTGATTGTTAGGGTTCTGATAATACCCATTCCATTGTCCCATCATCATCCCAGTCATAAAAGGGTTCATCATTCCCATAGTATTCATCATCATCCCAGGCATTTGCATATTAGGCATATTAGGCATTTGCATATTAGGCATATTTCCCATACCAGGCATAGTATTCATCCCAGGATTATTTTGTTCCCTTTGTGCAAGTAAATTTTGCATAGGAACATTTTGAACATTAGCATTATTAATAGTAACAGGTCTATTAGCTTCTTCTATTTTCTTAGCATAAGCAGGACTATAATTATCCCCAAGATGTAAACCATCAAGATCTACAAAAGATAGTAAATCAGAATTAGCTTTTGGTTCTTCTTTTTTGATTTCAACGATTTTTATCTCTTCTTGCTTTATATGTGGCTCTTCAAATGGGTTAAAATCTTGTTTAACTTCTGATGTTAGAGGTGTAGCGAATAGGTCCATAGGTAACTCGGTTGATGTATGGACTGGAGCATCGAATAAATCAAAAACATTTACTTGTGGTGCTGGAGTTTTAACTGGTTCTTTTATCACTGGAGATGGTTCTGGTTTTTTTGGGGAGGATTTTATTGGAGGAGGAGACTCACTGCGTTTTTTAGGTCCTGCTTCAGGTTCCTTATCTTGTTGCCAACGCAAATTCTCACTAGACTTATTCCTAACCCTAAGGTCTTGAGGCACAGCAAGAGTATTTGTCCCAGCCGGTGCTGCAAAAGGTAAATTATCTACTCGAAGATCATACTGAGTATCACCTATTTCATAAATAATAATTTTATGCTTCTGAATTGGTACCTGATAAGTAGACCCCATTCCTGAAGTCTTAGTTGAAACAACTTTATTCCCATCGAGAATAATTGTTCGTTTTCCGCTTATACGACTTGAAAATAAGTCTAAGGTGTATTCTGTACCATCAAGTTCGAATTTCCAACAAAATCGTTTTTTTGAGCTTTTGATAAGCTTGCCCACACGGAATTTTTCAAAGGATATAGGCTTAAAGGTCTTTGACATAGATTATTACCACCATTGACCTATTTGGCAATAGAAATGGATTCTTTTTAGAGTTGATAAAGGATTGGGTAAACATTTTTTTGTTTGGAATTCACTTGGATTTTAATGTTGGATAATGTGATTATAAAGATTATAAGGGGATTTTGTTAGGGTGTGGATTTTGCAGGGTTATAGGATTTTTATAGGATAAAAAGAATATTTTTGAAAGGGAGGGTTTTGAGATTTATTATGTGTTAATGAGGTTTTGTGGATATTTGGAGGATTTAAAATATGTGAGTTTTATGATAAGATTATGAAGTTGTTGGAAATGAGAATTATAATATGGAAATTATTAAATTATTTAAATAGGTGAATAGATAGTTGATGGAGAAGTTTGATTGTAGTGATTAATTGTATAAAATATTATAAGGTGATGAATATATGTATGAAGTATATAATAATTATTAATAGTTTATTGTATGTTAACTCAGCTGATTGGCACTATATAATTCTTAGTTGCGTTGTTTGCTTTAAGCCTGATTAATTTCTGTCACATGCTGCTAAAGATCTTACTTGCCTATTTTATCAAAGAGTTTGTCATCAAGTCTCTGTCTACTTTCAATATGTTTGTATTTTCCCCCATTTAGTGTTGTAATCTCCGCTGAGTTTGAGTATTATTTTCATCAAATCGCAGTCTTCTCAATTAACTTTTTCTAAAGCTAAACCTTTTAATGTTTATTTAAGCAATGATTGATTTAAGTCTTAAATCCAGTAGTATCATTTCGCTAGCTGCACATTATCTATTTCCAAGCAAAATTTTCGCGAATCATTTTGAATCCACTCAATCAACACAAGTTTCTGTAAAATAACCTACTGTGTTAATGCATACTCTATCTATATTATTTTTTATGGAAAATACAATTAATATCAATATAAAATAACAAACATAAAACCTCAATCCTCTCCTAAAAACCTCTCGATAAAAGCATCCTCCATATACCAAAACTTTTTAAAATCTTATCTTCACACAGCAAATTTACTAATAAAACCACACTACTAATATCTTAAACTATCAAAACCTTTCTACTCTTTTTCCATCTCCTCTCCATCACAATTCTCTTGACTTTCCTGCTCTTCATTACTCTTAACTTTCTTCATCATTTTCTTACTAATAAGTTTCCTTGCTTTAACAACAAAATCTTCAACAATCAAAGGCTTAATAAACTCAGCATTTTGTGGGACTACAACAAAGTATAAAACACCATTTCTAAAGTGTGATGTAACTTCTTTTATAATAATTTTTCTAAATAACACATTAGAAACTGACTCAACCTCAAGAGTACCTCTCATTGATTTATCTCCTGAAGTATTTGTTGTGACAAGTTTAGGAGGACTTTCTGATGTGTATAGAAATGCTTTGAAAACTATAGGTTTTGGAAGGGTTACAGGATTTCCTGAAGAGTCGGAAATTTTTAAGGATATTGAAAAGGGTCGTTCTTTGTAAAGAGGAGTAGGCAAGTCCTCAGTTAGGCTGAGGAAATGTGTAAAGGATGGCTTTGGACCACAGAGGTAGCTTAGAAGTCCTGTTTTTGATGTTTCTGATCGATCAGAATCCTCTTGAACAGTCTGAGGTTTGCATGCAGGGGCGGGGTTTTTCGTGAGTTTGTCAAGGACTTGGCGAGTTTGCTCAAAGACACTTTTTATCGCTTCGTTTTGTTCCATCATCATCCTAAACATGCTGTGCATGAAATTCGCGTTATCTTGAGGATAAAACCCCATAGATAAAGGACTAGGCAGATCAACTTGAATATTAGACTTTCCACAGCTACAAGACCCATCTACTACAGGACATAACGGGTTATCTATGCACATCCTATTATTATATACTAGTGGCTAGGGTTATTTAAATATCCTATTATATAATATAAAACTTTAGATAGTTCTATTATATGAAATCTGAGTCACCAAAATAAGTTGTTGTTATAAATCTTCTGCTAAGAAATATAAAAATCATAAAATATAAGGAAAATTATTTTTCCATATGAAAATTCTTTATTTTTCAAAATTTTTACGAGATCAACTAAAAAGAGGATTTCAAGGGAAAAAAGAAAAATTTTTTGTGGGTTGAATATTGGAATGGTGTTGGGAAAGCTGTGAGGAGGATTGAATAAGAATTAGGGATTTATTAGGATTTAAGGTTTTGTATTGTTGGGTGATAAAAAAACTATTAAAGATTTATATAGCAATTAACCTAGTCTTCTTTAGCATTTCCTATACTTAAATATTTTTTGATCTATTAAAAGAATTTCTCATTCAAGCCTCTCCAAGCATCACTTACATATGCTATTAAATCTATACCTTGAAAAGTTTTAATATAGGCAAAAACTTAAAATAAAACTTATAGACATTTTAAAGACTTAAAAAGCCCATAAAATTTTAATAGTTATAATGATGAAATTGTATATGGTAATTATTGTGAAATCATTATAGAATTTTAGGTCGGATTAAATGCTTATTGAAATGTAATTTGAGTGTTAAATATTGTATTAAAAATCAATTATATATGTGCTTGTTTTTAGACTTTTAAGTGTATTTACAATACTACTCGAAAAAAAAATATTAAATAAACTATTATTGAACTCTTAGAATTTAGTAATAGTTTATATATAATGCTTATATTTTAAAAACTTATAGAAATTACTGAGAGCAAAATGTCATATATAGATAATTCTGTATCTTGAAAAAGAATTTTTTTTTATATAAACTATAATATCCAACATGTAATTAAATATATTATCATGTTTTTTTGGTTTCCTATATTTCAGCNTTCCCACACTTAAAACCTAAAATCTATAATATAAATTCTTAAAACATAAACCCTCCAAAGAAAACGAAATTTCATACAACAATCCCATGAATTTCAATAAAATTATCGTAAACTTACCATATTTATAAATGTATTCTGATATATCTGATCATGAAGAAAATAAATCCAATCTTATATGTCGTAGATGCTATGGGCCTGTCTTTGGAACAGAGTCAATTCGTATGGAAATGTGTCCTGAATGTGAGCTACTTGCATCTAGAACTCGAAAAAGCATATATCGTTGGAATTCCCGTGTTTCTTTTATTCTATCCTCACAGAATCATTCTTATGATAGAGCATATACAGATTTTATAGAACGTATGGAAGCATTAAACAAGAAATTCAAACAAGACAAAGAAAACCAAACCCAATACAAAGAACAGCTGAAAATAATCAGTAAAGAAATTCTTGAAAACAAACTCTGCGCTTTAAACCAAAACCGACAAAAAATCACTTCTTATCTAAGCCTCATAAGGAACGAAATCATTGATAGACTTCACCGAGTAATATATAACAAAACCAACACATCAGGAAAAATCTTTTTAAAATTACTCGAAGGATGCCATGTAGAAATATCCAAAGCAGTTCAAATGTGTCAAAAAGACACTGAAAAAAAATCAATTAACCTCATAAATAACACTTATAAAGCCCAATTTAAAGTAGAAGAAGAGCTCACGGTTGAACCTTACATTGACAATTTTACAAGTAAATTTCAAGGGAAAATGATCAGGTATAATTTGTTTTCATCAAAATTTAGAATACTTGATGTATTGTTTAACCCAGAAAGGTCTTCTCCGAAATGGCTTGATTATTCGAATTTTATCGAGTTTAAAGCTGGGTATTATATTGTATGTGGAGGGGCAAGTTTTCTTATGACTTGGGGAGATTGTTGGATAGTCCCAGCAGACAGTTTTGCAGACAGGATTCAGAATTGTAAAAGCACAAAAAATCATTCATTAGAATTCTATAATGAAGCTATATATTTATTTGGAGGAGATGTTCCTATTTGTCAAAAAATTATTATAAATTATCAGTCTGAATGGGAAGATCTTGAAAAAATGCCTGAAATCCTTGAAGTGACCTGCTCATCAAAAATAGATAATCAAGCTATTTTATGTGGATATGCATCTAAAAAATTATACTCATTCAATTTTGATAATCGAGTTTTTGCAGAACTTGCTGAACTTTGGAATACTAAAACTTTTAAAATTGTTTTTGAATATAGTGGCGAGATTTTTATTTTAACTAAAGATTCTCTTATAGCAGGAAACCCAACTAAAAATAATTGGCAGATTATAAGTTTGATTACTAGTCCTCATGATATACAAATGAATTCTAGGATGTGTGGGAAAGGAAAAATCGTCAGTTCCGCTTTTTATTTTATTGTAGATGACCTTAATTTGTGGAAATTAGATTTGATGAATTATAGCTTGACAAAATTAAAACTAAGTAAAATTTAGCTTTTTAAAAAGATTTAAGGCAAGGGATTATATAATATAATAAGTAGTATGAACTCTTGTTATTATTGCGATTCTAAAGCTGTGAGTAAATGCGATTGTGCTTCAGTTTATATATGCAAACAGCATAGGGCTGAGCATTATTCCAGTGATGGAACTCATTTGCTAAAAGAAATCAAAATTACGATGTTCCCTGAGGTACAAAAAGAATTCGATAAATGCGCTATGGAAAAAATCGGCATCATAGAAAAATGTAAAATTAAAATCATTACCAACACTGAGATGATAGTAAAACAAATACATGAATTGAGTAAAAACGCTTTAGATAAGCTTGAAAGAGAAAAAAATGAATTAGAGCAATTGTTAAGAAAACAGGAATTTAATATTAATGATATGGAAAGAGCTGAAAAAATACTGGATTATGAAAGTTTTAACGCTGATTTAGATTCTTTAAGTCTTTCAGAAAGTCAGATTTTGTATTTTGGGAAGAGTTTTTTATTAGAAGTTCCTCGAAAAGCTAAAGTTGTTGATAGTAGCTTGAATAGAACAACAAAAGAACTTTTTAGAACACTTGGACCTTTTGTGTATAAAAAATCTCTTTTTGACTCAATTCGTAGGCTTAAAAAACTTCCTATTATACTTCCAAATGGTTCTATATATTATGGTGAATGGAGTGTTAGTGGTGAAAGACATGGTTTTGGTATGGAACTTTCTATAGATGGAAGTATTTATGAAGGAGAATGGAATCATGGACAATGTTGTGGCAATGGGAGGATGATTCATGCTGTTGGGGATTATTATGAAGGTCAATGGGAAGATGATAGGGCAAATGGATATGGGACATATGTTAGGATAGAAGGAGATAAATATGAAGGATATTGGGAAAATGACAGACAACATGGAACTGGAAAAGAAATCTGGCCAGATGGGGCAATATATGAAGGTGATTTTAGAAATGGACTAAAAGAAGGTAAAGGAAAATTCAAATGGGCTGATGGAAGTTCATATGAAGGTAATTTCAATAGCAATCTTTTCAGTGGTTTTGGCATATATAATTGGAGTGATGGGAGAAAATATGAAGGTATATGGGAAAATAATAAAATGAATGGCAAAGGGAAAATGATTATGACTGATGGGACTAAATATGAAGGAGATCATCTTAATGATCTTAAACATGGATATGGAGTGTTTGAATGGGCTGATGGAAAAAAATATGAAGGACAATTCTTTGGTGGGAAACAACATGGGAAAGGGATTTTTACGAATGTTGATGGGTCTACATGTGAACAAGAGTGGAATAATGGAAAGATTGTGATGAAGTTATAATTTAATGAGAGATTCTAGAATGAGTGTTTTTTTTATGATAATTTTAGTTAGAAATAATTGTCTTGATAGTATTTTATATTATAGACTAGTATATAATATTAACTGTTTTTATGGTGATACTATTAAAGGCATTTGTTAAGAAGAATTTTTATTGATTGTATGGGTTTTAATAGTTTTACACAATTTATGCTGAAGGTTTTTACTAGTTTTTGATAGAAAAATGGTTTAAAAGTGATGCTGTTAATATATGATTTATTAGGTTTATTAATAATTTCAACTATTATAACTAATGGTAATGATAAATATTATAATTTCTTATAGTACCTCCTGTCATAATATATACTCCAATCTTTATCCATTTAGCAATTAATCCTTTAACCTTCTAAACTACACATCATCCTATAAAAATTAAAAAAAAATTCATAGTCATAAATACCATAACAACTCTCCTCCTTCATCCTAATACACCTAATCCTCATCTCCAAACCTTCATAATCAAAAAACCAATTTTTCAAAACTACCCAAAACCTAAATACCTCAAAAACCTATCCAATCCCTAATCAAAACTTCAAATCTTTTCCTGCTCTTTTCCTTTCTCAACAAATCCAATCCTCTCCCTAACATGCTAAACTTCCTCCACTAACTCAACCCTACTTATCCCAAACAATTTCCCATCTCAGAATTAATCTTACAATCCCAACAAGAAAAATAACTTCTAATCAACAGTGATTCTCATATTTAATAACAAAAAAGAATCAAACTATGGAAAACATTCAAATCACTGACGACTTCTTATCCTCCTTCTCAAATTCAAAAATAGAGCTCAAAAGCATTAATAAAGTCCCATACTTCTGTGTGCCTATTAATGAAAGTGTTGAAGGATCTAACCCAGTTCCCCAATATGATATGACAAAAGACTATAATTTAGAATGTATGAACTTACAAGAAGCTAATGAGGAACTAGTAACAAAAATCGAGTTTCTCGGTAAAGAAATTCGTGAAATCAGAGAGTTAATCATGAAAATTGATAAGACAGGATCTCAGGCGAAATCGAAAAAATATATAGTCAATAAGAAACGTGATAGAAGGAAATCCAGTCAAATTCCACGAATGTTTAGTTGTGAGATATGCAAAAAAAACTATGGGTAGGATTTATGTAGGTCGGAAGGCTCGCTTAATCTCCATGTCAAGCTTAAACACTTTGAATATTATCAAGAGCAGCAGATTGCTAAGAATTTACAATGTAATAACAGAGGGAGAGATGTTAGGGATCTTAGGGAGTTATGAGGTTTATAGATGATAAATAAGATTATGATTAAATTATGGAAGGAGATTATGACTGATTTGTGAGGAAAAGTAGGATTTTTAGAGGGTTATGAGAATATAAGATAAGATGATGAAATGATGACAGTAGAGTTGGATGCTGTAAATTGGGTAGATATGTTGATTATATGTGAAAAAAAATTATTGTTTGGGGATTTTTGGTCAAAAATATTTTATAAAAATCATTTACTTCCCTTAATAAAAATTCCAATCATTTTTGTGCAACTGAAATCACTATAATACTCTAAAAACATAATCCTATTTTAATTACTATTTCCTAATATAAACTTGTTCCCATAGATTATTCTTCCTCCAAAACACATCAATATCTTCTACCACCTCCCTCCTATCATCCATTTCTTTTTCCTCCTCCTCAACCATCCTCATAGCCAAAACCTCAACATCCAACCTCCTATTTTCATCAAAAAACATCTTATCAAAAACCCTAACCATATCATCCTTTCTAACATTTTTAAGCCGATCTTTAACCTTTTCCTTCCTATCAAACAAATAAGCTGCAGAATCAATTTCCAACTTAAACCTATTAAATTCTTCTTTTATAGAAATGTCTTTTTTAAAAGCTTTTTTCTTAGTCGATTGAACAAGTTTATAAAAATCTTCATCTGACAAGTTATGAATACAAGTTTTCATATATGAAATAAACAATGTTATACGGCCAAAAATATATTTTGGACATTTGACTGAGCTTTGAATAAGAATAAGGAAGTTTAAAATGCCTCTGAATTTTTGTGTATAACTCCAAACTATATACCCAAGTTGTTCTTTAGTTCTTAGGGTGTTAAAACAGGGTTCATTAATGAAATTGTCGATTAAAGAAAGGGTTGCTTGGAGAGATTCGTTTTCTGGGCCGATTTGCCATAGAGAAATAACTGCGCTATTTGTTTCTGAAGGTTCTTTGATTGTGTTTTTGTATAGAAGTGATGAGTTTTTAGGGATTTTCACAGCCCGAATAGACTGAAATTCGCTAGGGGTCATTAAAGTTGAAGATTTCACCATAAGAAAACTATCAACACACCTACTAGTCATAGCTAAAACACTTTCAATAGTGATATTTCCTAGTATAATCCATTCGAAAAACACACTTTTCAGCCATTTCTTCGAAAACCAAACCAAATCCTCAAACTCGATTTTTTCTAAAGCTCTGACCTTATCTGCAACAACAAAATGCCCACCTTGAAGACTAACATCAAAAAGCAACCTACGAACCTGTTCATAAGGTTTGTCTAAAAATCTATTTTTCATATGCAACAAAGTTTGGGATTTTATATCGTCAAAAACATTAAAATCTTCATTTTCTATAGTAAAATAAGCTAAAGATCTGACAAGATACTCGAAAAAATCACAATATTTCTCTGAAAAACCCTCTAGACTGATTTTAATCCCATGACAATCAATTGTAAGCTCGTATTGAAGTCCTGCGATTTCTGCTAAGTAAATTTCCTCACGATGTTTTTCTTTGAAGAGTTTAAGCCAGATTTCAGCAAGAACATATGTAAAAATGTTACTATAAAAGCCCATAGAATTACAGAAAATAATTAGCTGGCCATGAACTTTATCGACGAGGAATTTATGATTAGATTTGTACCAGACTCGGGATTTCGGGTTGTTAGATATTTCAATTGGGAATTTTTGGGTTGATAAAGTTAGGATTTTATGATTACGGGTTATGTAAGGGTTTTTTGTGGGGTAACAAAGTTGCTTAAGGCTTGTATCGACATTTGGATTTGTCATTTTTTTCTTGAGTTCAGGGCTGAAGTTTTCTTTTTGCATAAAAGTCCCAAACCATTTTTCTTGTTCCATTGAGGTTTTGCCAAAACTTTCAGCTATTAGATAAATATGCACATTTTCTGGGTTTAAATACCCAATCATATCCTTAAGCACATTTTTATCATATAATTCAAAAAGTTCACTTCCTGTTAGGACCTTTGATGGAGGGTATTTTTCAAGTTTCTTCGCTAGAATTTTCACATAAATAAAAGGGTCTTCTTTGTTTTTAAATATAAACTTAGACAATGCCACAGCTTGAAGTTCTTCAAAAACAAACTCTTCTGGGTCGTTATTTCTTAAAAACTCAGTATATTGAGATACAATTTCAATTATATACTCATATTGTTCAAGTCCTTTTTCAGTAAGTTTTATATCAATTACGACATTTGTACAGGATGCATAAAAGATTTCTGAATATGATGTCAAAGCTTCAGCTAGGTTTTGATTTTTCAAATAAGAAAGGATGCTATTTTTACCTTCATGACCTAATAAATTCGATATATACCTACCAGGTTTATACTGAAAAAAACTTATCGTAGAAGGTAGGGGCCAGAGAAATCTAAGCGTCCTTACCTTTTTCATAGGGATAATTTTTATTATTTTCCCAAGATCGCCAAAAACTGGTTTTTCAAATTTTTCTAGAACCACACCTTTATCAGGAATTTGACAAAACAAATCCTTAGCCCATTGTTCAAGTATTTCAGTTTTTTCATTCCCATATAAAACCAATGACATAACATTACCTGAATAAAATTTCCCATAAAACTCAATAACTTTGTCCCTAATCCTTTCAATATCCAAAGTTTTACTACACCCTGACCCAAAACAATTATATGGACTATTCATTGAACCCTTTAAAATCTGATAAAACCTTCGATTATCATCAAGAAAATTTTTATTATATTCTGAGTCCACAGCTTTAAGTTCTCTAGTAACTGCATCAGGATTAAACAAAGGGCTGATAAAAAACTGGGCAAAAATATCTAAAGCTGGTAAAAAAAACTCAGAAACAATTTTAAAGAAAAAATTTGTATCTTCTGATGATGTAGAAGCATTTGCCTGACCACCATGGGTNGATGATGTAGAAGCATTTGCCTGACCACCATGGGTTTTAAGATAACTTTTATAATGGTTTTCTATTGGATATTTTGTGGTACCTAAGAAAAGCATATGTTCAAGAAAATGAGCTAAACCATGGATATCTTCGTGGATAGAACCGATATGAACATTCATTGAAGCTGAAGAATATTGGGAGGATGGGTCACTANTTTTAAGATAACTTTTATAATGGTTTTCTATTGGATATTTTGTGGTACCTAAGAAAAGCATATGCTCAAGAAAATGAGCTAAACCATGGATATCTTCGTGGATAGAACCGATATGAACATTCATTGAAGCTGAAGAATATTGGGAGGATGGGTCACTAATAACTAAACATTTTATGTTGTTGGGTAGGACAAAATATTTGTAGTCTCTTGAGTCATTTGCACTTTTTTCTATAGTGATTTCAGACATTTATATGTAGTTACGATAAAACTTCTGATTTTTTAGAGGATTTAGGGATAATAGGATAAGTTTAGGGATTTGAGGTTGATATGATAAAAAAAATTATGATGCTTAGATGTAAAGTATTGAATGATTTTTTTGCTTAGCATGGAAGTGTAGATTTTATATCAATGAACTTTGGTAATTGTGTAATGAAATTTCAAAACTTCAGAAGTGTAGGCTTTTATGCAGACTTTCTATTAAATACATAATTTTTATAGTGGTATGAAATTTGATTAATTTCTTATTCCTAAGAAAAATGAATTATTTTCATTAGAGTGATATAAACTCTTACATGAAAAAGATTTAAAAACTCACTGGATTTTAAAAATTTCCAAGCCTAATTCCCTTATAATAAACTATTCCTAAGTTTTAAAAATAAAAAACTCCTTCCTTATATTATATAATAACTTAAATCAATATCACACTATATCCTTAACTTAGCTTATAAATTTTATATTCTATTCGCCCTTTGCTTTTTTAGAATTCCTTGCCCTGACATACAAATTCTCTATAACCAAAGGTTTAACTTCGTTCATTTCACAAGATATAACTAAAACAAAGCTCTCTTTCATATAATGGGAACTAACTTCATTTATGACAATATTACTAAATGTCACTATCCCATTATGGTCCATAACTCCTTCTAAAGTCCCTCTAAGTATTTTTTTTGAAGCTATATTCAATTTAAGGAGTTTAGGTGGAGAGTCGTTTGTATACAATTTGACTTTAAACAGTTCTTGAATCATAACTTTGTTATTCTCTTCATCAAGAACTTGTATACTAAGCGAAAAACCTTTTTCCTTATAAATCTGCATGATTTCAGATGAAGCTAGGGTTATACGATGTTTGTATGAGTTTTGATCAAAGAAAGGATGGGGACTTGGTGTTGTTGTTGGAATTGTTGAAAGTACTGACTGTATATCTTCAGCTTTTGAAATAAGTTCTTGGGTTGAATGGGATATACTATTAAGTAAAGGCTGGCGGAGCAAAATTGATGAAATTAAGGACTCAATGATTGCGTGGATTGGAGAAAATACCTGAGATGGGGCTTTAGAATAATATTCGACGCAGTCGGGATGAGTGCAAGGCTTTGCGGTTTGGCCAAGTAAACACATTTATAAGTACTTAATTATGGCTGTGGTTAGCAATTTTGATATTAAATTTGAATTGTGGATTATACATTTATATAGCGAGATAAAGGTTTAAGATAAGACAATATGGTTGGTTTTGGAAATTTTATTAAAAGTTTTTGGATTTTAGTGGGTGTTAGGGTGTTATGATGGATTAGAAAATTTACTTGTTCAGTTTTTTATGACTTTTGCAGATATTTTCGTTCTGGGGTTTTTTGAGTTTTGTAGTTTTGAAGATTTTTTCGATGAGGTTTTTTTATAGTGATTAGATGATAGGATTTTTTATAAGCTTATGATGGTAAGAGGAATAAAAGTTACAGGAAGAAAAAAATGATAAGCAGAATTTGTAAAGAAAGTTATAAAAAAAAGTAGGATAGGGTAGGATATAGGAGGATTTCTTATAGAATTTAAGGGTTTTTTTGGAGTTGGGTGTTGTTGCTACGATGAAAGGGATATTTTGGTTTATGGGTTTTTGTGGGTTTCTGATATTGATTTTAGAAATCACGATGGAAGTTTTTATGATAAGATTTTGGTTTTGATTGGGTTTAAAAGATTTTTATATTCGGGTGAGGATTTTATAGTTTATTTGTTATAGTTAGCTAGATGGGTTTTGGCAAGAGTTTTATGTGAATTTTTAACTTATTATAAGGAAGTGAGAATAGCTTGTATTAATATTATAAGATTCTAAGAGGATGATGAAAGGTTATATACGATGAGGAATTTGTCGTACAACTTTGAGAATATTAAGATGTTTGGGAGTTTTAGGTTTTATTAATTAAGTAAATAGCTGAGGGTTTATATTTAGAATATTGATGTAAATATTGATTTCTTAGATGATTTTGAGTTTAGATATGAAGATTGATATTATATTTGAGGATCTTTTTGGCTTTTAAGATGGCTTTGGGCTTTTATATACCATTTTATTGAGGATATTGATATAAATTTGTATAAAAAGCTTGATAAGATTATATATATTTTCCTGAATAATATAAGAATTTGTAAATAATCCCATCAAGGCTTATAAATAATTTGGTAATAATTTTTTTTTCCCTTTATTACCTCTTTTTGATATTATTTTAATATAATCATAATTCTGCATCCACAATTATAATTCCAATTTATTATCTAAATCTACTATTATCAATTCAATATATTTAAATACAATCATCATATTGTTCCATAAGAATAAATAACATTTTATAAAAAAAGTATAGAGCATCGAAAATTAAAGTTAGTTTATTATATAAAACCTTTACATTGGCTATAAATATGGAAAACTATATATTTTCTAATATTCTCTTCTGAGTCTCATAGATTTTTTCATGAAGTTTTCTTTGATATAAATTCAGTACTTCTTTGAAAAAGAGTATTTCTGAAAACAAAAAAGTGTAATCAATACAGAATGAAAATGCCATTAAGTAAAACTTGAAGATTTTTTAGATGTAACGATAAATATTGCATTAAAAGTGTAATCATAATAAAGAAGTCAATATTTGAATCAAAAAATTTAGAGTCTCATATACTTCTAGGATTATTAATATTTACAATTGCTAGAAAGGATATAATGATCTTTAGAAGTATTATAATATGTAGCTGTGAAATATAGTGAAAATTACTTAGATCATACAACTAGTGCATATAATAATAGAATAGAAAATATTTTGAATGATTTTAAGCACTTTATCCTGGTTATAAATAGAACTACTAATGTTAGATTGTGTTTGTATATTTTTATTTGAAGAAGAATCAATAGAAATAAACTTTTGGAGGAATTAGAAATTAATTTTAGGATAGCGTTTCGTTAAATTTTATAATTTTCAAAGAGCAAGGATAATCTTCATATCATCTTTATACAATATGAAATTTAGAATTGTCCTTTTTTCCAAGAAACGACTTATAATCTTCTTTTCCAACAGGTCTAGCTGTAACTGGTTTATACGTATGAGTCAAAACATTCAAAAGCATGTTTCCTGGGAACTCATAATTACAACTCACTGGAGAAATGCTTGTAATCCTATTAATATAATGATCACCTTTGTAAATATTCCTAAAACTCATATGCTGAGGTCTTCGAGAAAGAACTCTTTCTTTAACTTTCTTAGACTTTTTCTTCTCAATTGGACTAAAGGCTAAAATATCAAAATTCATCAGATGATTTTGGCCTGGAATTGGAGTTTTGCTTGTTTTCCCATTAGGAGGACTATTAGTTAAAACTTTTGTCTCTTTAGCTTTATCTATGAATTTTTTCTTTAAACTTATATCAGGAAGGGGAACATGGGATTTGTTTTGCTTTTTGGTAAACCAGTCAGCTTGTCTTTTCAACCTTAACACCCTTCTTTTGTATGAGTTTTCGAAAACACTTTCACTTCGTAGTTTTGGAGTTGGAGGCATCAGAATTAACAGTTTGTTATCGCTTTTTGTATTAAACATATTATTAGGTTTAGTTGTTAGAGAGGATTATGATGGGGAAGATAAGATTTGAAGATATTTAGAGGAATATACGATAAAATAAAAGGTTTTTGGATACGGTGATGGAAGTTTGCATATAAAGTTGGGAATGGATTTGGAAAATCATAACAGTTTAATTTTCTATAGACAAGCAGCAGTTTTGCTTCAAAAATTCCAAATTAATTTTGGTATTTTTTTGAAAACTTAATTTGTATTTCTTTTATCTTATTCCTAAAGCTTAACAATATTTTTTACTATATAATAAATATAAGCGACTATTTTTATACTAAAATTTCATTATTTTAAGTAATAAAAACATTTTTATATGCAAGATTATAAGAAAAATTATAGATTTTAGCATTTATCTTTATAGTAGAAAAGGATTTTTTATAGAAATAAAACCCTGATTAAATTTTTGATAATAGGAAAAAAGTGATTAATCTACAAAAATGGCCATGAAAAAACACATTCTAAATGGTAAATTTATTAATAGTTTAAAATACAATAAGTAATCATTTGCAAAATATATAAATTCAAAGTTCAACTTTAAGATAGACAAATAAAAAATAGATTAAAATATTAAAAAGCAAAGCTAGACTATGGATAATAAAAATTTATATTAGAAAAATTTCTTAAATTCCAGAAGATGTGCATATTTTTAATTGGCAACGAAATACTCATAATCTAAAAAATCTTAAAATTTCTATAATTTAGAACAGAATAAGTGAATGCTACTCAAAATTGCAAATTATCTAAGCATTAGCAATTTATTTTTGCTTTTCATAAGCTTTCAACTTAAAATTAGCTACAAACTTTGATTATGAGCGTAAATATTGATATAATTTTATATGGGTAATATTAAAAATAGAGCATTTTATTTGAGAATTAGATATGCTTGTTGTTTAGAACAAAAATTTTTTTCATAATTTTATGCTGAAAATAGGATTTACTTCGGACTTGAGTTTAGATATAATCTATTATTAGTTTTTAAATTGTTAAGGTATCTTTTTTTTTAAGACACTTATAAACTTGATTAAAATAATAACTAGATCCCTATCATTGAGTATGTCAAATAATTAAAGTGCTTTTAATAAAATTCTCAACATGAAAAAGATTATAAAATATTTCACACAAAATCATATTAAGCAATAAAAAACACTGATTTTTTTAGATTTGTTATTTTTAACTTTAACTTAGCACCTAAGAATTTTACAAAATTTATATTAAAATAGTATAGTAGAATTGTTTTAGTTTCAAATAATACAATTATCCAAATGCAAATATTATTATATAGAAAATTACTAACTCCAAAAAAAAATTGTATCAATCTTAATATTTTTCACTGAAATCCTTAAACTGCATCTTACTCCCTGTTTCTTACACTTGCTATTATCAACAATTTAATTTTCTATTTACATAACCAATCACTTTATATATTTTTTCCATCACGTTATCAATTTTTCAACACTTTAACACCCTTAATCCTATTATAACATAAATTACAAATCAAAGACTTTACGATTAATCTATGTATAAAGCTTGAGAATAGACCTAATGAAATGAGGCTGGAGATGCCATTTTTATAACCCCCTCCATATAATCATAAGCTAGTTTATTACCAGATTGGCATGATACAGGAATATCCATAGACTTAATTCGAATGTTATAAGAATAGAAATTTTATAAACATTATTTTGAATTCTGGTAAAAACATCACAATTTTGGTTAATCACTTTAGAAAGTGGCTCATATCTTGCATTACTAGATATATAAATTCATTGTATTTATAAATGCAAGCCTATCAACTTTGGCTCAAAATTTGGTTAAGATTCATTTGTGTGTTTTTATAAACTAAATAAGATTTCAGGATCAAAAGAAATTAAGCAAGGCTGAAGAGATACTGAGTGTTGTTTTAAGGAAAATAAAAAGAAGTTTGATAAGACTTGAATTGGAACACTTTCTTTAGGTATTTAGATGTAAGGTTTGAATCGTGGTTTTCATAAATTATATATAGATGGCAACATTGAAATAGTTTTTGGTTTTGAAGATGTTTATTATAAAATATATGTATAAAAAAAGATCATTTGTATTTATATTATAAGACTATGAAAAGTTTTATGATGGAAGATAATACAAATATATAATAATAATAATTAAATTGTGTTACAGAAATGGGCAATTTAAGAATTTAGAAGAAAATCGTATGTTTTAAGATTTTATGATAGTTCAGTTTATGCTTTTAGTAAAAAATTTATGAAGCAACAGTTACTAGAATTTAAATATATTTTTATAAACTTATAAA
>MPUH01000471.1:0-51911 GCA_001970955.1 Stentor coeruleus
CAGACAGAAAAGATTGTTCAGGAAAAATTTGAGAATGAGTTTCTTTATTATAACTAAACTCAATTATTCTTTTCCATTTTTATATTATAGCAAAACATCAATAAAGACATACTCTTCTTTGTTAAATAATAAAGTTTAAAGTGGGTGATAGTTAAGGTGGCATGGTTTAAACCTTGTCCGATCGAGGTTTGTTTGTCCTACGATCTCTTTCTTTAGGTAGAGTATGTATATTAAACCACTGGTTCTGGTTATGTGACTCTTTATTTGGTTCAGGAAGTCTTTACTGTTTCTTTTCTAAATAATAAAATAATATTAAGATTTACTTGTCATAAAATTTTTAAATCATGCAAAGAATAATTATAAATTTTAATTATGCTTAGTTTGATATTTCTAATTTTAATAGTTTTTAATATCATATTTTGCCATTAATCATCTGCATGTAATTATAACAATTCATATATATTTTTTAAATAGTATTTCTCTATAAGTTACATGTTTAAAAAAAAAAGAATTATTATTAAAATATTAAAGTCTCTTCCAATATCAGGACTGTTCTGTAAAATAAAATAGTTTTTTGGATCATGCTGATAATTAATACTGAAATTAGTGTTTTTCCTGATAATTAATACTGAAATTAGTGTTTTTATCAAGCCACTTTAAAGATTTTTTCAAAGCAGAATTTGTTGAACTATCGTTATTTATCATAGTTTGAAGAAACTTTTGGAAAGGCTTAATCTGTATCTTATTAGCGATTTCAGGACAATGAGCAAGTACCTGCATTACACTGTTAAAATAACAATTATTATGATTATTTCTAAGTCCTTTAGATTTCAAAGAATTATCGTCTAAACAATATTTTTCAGGAGGGTAGTTAATATATTTCTCTTCTTCATTAGATCTTTTTTTTTGATTATAAAAATTCTTATCTTGTTTATTATTCTTTACTGGAGGCATATTTTTATTTTTTTCTTTATCAAAAGCAGATTCCACAGGTTTATTACTTTCCTTAATTGCTTTATTTTGAGTTTCATATCCTTGAGGATTTTTTCTAGAACTAGATTTTGACTTGGCTCTAGAATTTAGATTACTTCGGTTTTCTGTTCCTTTTTTAAAGGATTTTTTTTCTTAGTATAGAGGGTTAAGTCATACTTTTTGAAACAGGTCATCATGAGTATGTCTTATAGGATTAAACCCCCATATACTATTATCAAAGAATCTATGCAGTTGCCCATAAAATATAGACATTTTTAGGTGATTGAGAATTATGTTTAAAAGATTTGAAATCAAGTAAATTTTGCTTTTCTATAAAGCATATTTCAAAGCAAAAAATGCAAGGTCCCATAAAACTTAGACTAATGAAATTTGTTCTTAAAAGCTGTATTTAAAGTAAAATTATGTTATCTAAATATACAGTTAATAAAGTCTTCGAAATTTCTAACTTTACTGAAGATTAATATACTTTTACCAAATGTCAATCATTTTCTAATACGAAGACCAAATATAAGATTAATTATCAAATACTTAAACTCTTTCTCTAGTTGCTATTATATATGTAAAGTTTAAAATAGTTAAATTATTCATCTTAATATAAAGATCTGATAATCAAAGATAAAAGACTTAAAAGGCAGTTTATTGAATCCAAATCTAAAAACAACAAGAATCAAAAAAAATTGCGCTACTAAAAGCTTATTTTTAACTTATTATATATATATCAAGCCAAATTTTCAAATACAAAATGTAGACTATTTCTCATAATTATTTTTACTATTTAATTACTTATTCCACCATTAAGTGTAACATAAGCAACTATTTGTATATTAGGGACAACGCCAAGTTCATCTAAAGTCTTTTCTCCATGCTTTTCGCCACTATAGATAAAATCATCAATACCAATTGACTGGACAACAGTATCGCCTGCAGCTACTCCAAGATTTTTCAAAAGCAAAGAGAGTTTCCAGATTTTATTGACTCTAATTCTTAAAATTCTACCTCTTGAATCTCTTACTTGCACTGAAAATGTTTCAGACATTTTTTATATTTGAGATATATAACAATATTAATTTTTTATATTTGAGATATATAACAATATTATTCAATAGAAAAAATGAAGAACAATGCTATATCTTTGTATACTAGATAAACGTTCTTATAATAATTCCAATTAATTGACTATAAATTTATTAAAAGAGGAAATGATTAAAAGAATATGCTGATGTGTTCAAGGTGTGTGGATTACTTAGAGGATATAAAGTACTGAAAATATAAAGGTATTCCTAGTAGAAGTAAATAAAAGATATAGAAAATTATTGTTGAAATTTATCAAAGGTCATTTTTGTCCAGGATTAATTATCTATATTGATTTTTGTAAAGGATATACTAATATAACCAATAAATACTATCTAAAATAGAACTGCAAACCACTCATTATTTTATGTTACTTGAGGTCTTATAATTTCTACGTCAAAAGCAATAGTCAATGAATAGTCTTGGTGAATAAATTATTATATAAAATTGTTTAATGATTACTAGAGAAATAAAGCTTTATCTTTGTAAATGGTCTTTTTTATCAGAGCCTCTTTTATATTGATTTTATAGTCTATATTTTATATTTTAAACTTTTTTGTTATTGTATAAAAGATTAAGTTTGATTTAAGCAATTTAAAGAATATTCAGTTTAGTGCACAGTCTTTTTAAGTTTCAGTAACTTGATTTTACTTTTTTTATCTAATTATATCTTTTAATATGTTTCTAAATATTCCCATAGTTTTTAAAACCTCAAACTACTTAAATTTTTTAAAATAATCATAGAATCTCTTATTAATTTATTCATATCTTTAAAATTAATAATACCTTCCCAATAATGTCCTTTATAAAAATAGTCAAATTATTATAAATCAAAACTAGCATTACAGTCGATCCTCGATAATCAAGAACTTTGATAATCAAGAATTTTCTCTTATTGAGAATTTTTCTAAAAACCAGATAAACTCAAATATGTGAGTCTTGATTTTAGCAAAAAGTTATAAAAAGTATTTTTTGTGGTGAAATATATTTCAATAAATTTGCAATTTATCAATTTAAATTTTCTGAGAGCCTTAAGTGTTATCAAGCTAGAAAATAATGTAGTTACTTGCATAGAATATAAAGGATAAAACTTGCAATTTATATGTGAAATGTTTTTACTAGCTCTTGCTATACTTTCAAAAATACTTTCGATATCACATTCATAATGGTCAATTTTTTTAATATTGAATTTAAGTGTCTCTAATAATTTGAATTCTTATAATAGTTCTAAAAATGCAATATTATATGATTCTAAATTGATATTTCTTAAATTCTTTAATTCCTATAACTCTGCTTGATAAAATCATGATTAAAAAATAGTGCAACAACGAAAACACCCTTTCTTCTTTTTTAGTATTTTTTGGATTTAATATCAATTTTTTACTTTCAGTTAAATTTTGAATAAGCTCTTTAACATTAGTAACATTTTTTTAATTGTTGTAATCAGCAATTTTTATAATCCTATCAGCATTTACTAGAATTTTTCTAAAAATCTCACAAAGAATTACAAGAACCCCTTGATTTTCTATGCAATTTTTTTCCTTTTTCCTTAGCTGAAGAAAATCAATTTTATTATCAATAAGCATTTTTAGATTATACCAAGCAAAAAACTCAATTTTACCTAGTTTTACATGTTTTAATATCAAGTTAGCTAGCAAAGTTATATATTTACTTTGAACTTCATGAACATTTATAGTTATTTTTCTAATTTTCTTTGATTTTGATATAAAGTGGTCTAATGATTCAAGGAATTTTTTAATTTGTTTCTCAATTGTGCTATTATTTATAAATCGATATTTTTTATTATCATAAAAATTACTTCCATTATTAGCAAAAACATTCATTGAAAATCTTCTACACAACTAAAAACAAGCGTATTCAAAAGCTCACATGATTCTTCAGCATTAATCTCAAACTTCAAAAAAAAATTACTACACACATAATGCTTTAATTTTATTTTTTTCAAACTACAATTTACCATAATAGCTTCAATAAATATCTTAAAACAAATCATAATCGAATCACTTACTTGAAGTTCTTCTAATATTGTGCTATTTGCTAAATATTTACATAAACCTTCAGCTGAACTCCTATAAAAATAAAAATTACTAGGAATTTTTATACATTTCAAATTAAAGTTATCTTTCAAGAACTCACGAATTTCATAACTATTTGCTAATTTTTTAAATCCTTTTAAAGAAAACTTTTCAAGTCCAACATTTTTATCTATGGATTTAAAAAATACATTAATATCATAAAGATAAAAATTTATATTTTCATATCTTAAGGACAATTTTTTTAATCGGGTCATATGATTTGTTAATTGTTTTAAGTTTTCCATGTGTTTATTATGAGTAAAAGGAGAAACTAATTGTAAAGAATCTTGAAAAAAAAATTTAAGTACTTCTAAGCTTGGCATTTGTATAATTAATTTTTCAAATTGATTATAATGATAAGTGCTAATATTAATTTTATATATTTTAAAGTATTCAAAGCTAGCATATGGATAAAATCTTGAGAAAAGACTAAGTTTGGGTTTTGGAAAATTAGATTTGCCATTAGATACCTTTCAAGTTTAAGTTCAAGTTTGTTAAGTTGTTGGCAATTTAGTATATATTCCATACATTTTGTATTTTCTATAATAGTTTTATAGGAGTTTTTATAAAATGTTTATATTCTAATTTTATAGAGAATTTCAAATTTGTTTTGTATTTTTTGCATTCTTTGGTTAGGAGATAGAAAAATAAGCTCACTTGAGGGATTATACAGAATTATGTTTTACAGTCTAAATAGTCTATAATTTTCTCCATATATTTTTTCGCATATAATTAGCTGGTTTGATGATGATTATTGAGGACTTTTCTTGTGGAATTTTGGTCAGTATTTGATTAGTGCTTCTACTATTTTCAGGAAAATACACACTTTTAATGTTCTAATATCAGTAAATCTTATATTAAAAATACATCATAAAACATTGAAACTTTACTCTCTAAAATCATCATCTTCATCAATAAAAAATCCTTTCCCAAAAAAAAATATCTACCAATATATTCATTAAAAAAACTAAATCTATCACTATGATTATTCTAATAAAAAATACAAAAATCCAATCATCTCTTATATCAAATTCTCAACAAAAAAAAAGAAACCTAATCATGCTCAAATTATATTTAAATTACATAAAGACTCCATAAGCATCTTTAGGTGATACCTTAATTGTAACTTTCTTCATTTTTTTCCCTTCCTGTGTTTGTACTCTAGGCAAGGAATGGACAATTTCATCTCTCATTTGCTGGTCATCTTTAGCAAACTTATACTTTTTCTTAGATTTTTTCCTTTTAACTTTTTCCGTTTTTTCTTCAAGTATAACATTTTGCTGTATTTTCAATGAAGGTCTCAAATAACTATTATTATTATGAAGCCGTTCTGATATTTTTATAGCTCTGATTTCTTGTTCTCGTTTTAATCTTTCAAGTCTTTTTCTCCTTTCAATTTCTTGTTCTCTTATTCGTAATTGCATTTGAATCCTCCTTCTAGATTTGTATTTCCTATACGCCCTTTGTATAATTTTAGCACTTTCATTCAAAATTATAAGCATATTAAAGTATTTCCTTGCATTGTAGCCTTTGTAAAAACGTTGGATTGTCTTGGCAGCTTGATTTTTTATAATCAAAATATGTTTTTTTCTTCCTAAAAAGCTTTTTAAGTGTTTTTGTATAGTTTCTACAGCTTTTTTTTGCCCTCTTTCATATAAAATCCTCTTTTTATACTGATTTTCGCATAAATGTCTTTTGAAAACTGCCTGTATTTTGACGATGCTTTTTAATACCTTTATATAAACTGACAATTTTATAATTTTGTGATATTTTAAGAATTTTTCTAAGCAGAAAATCCCTTTTAATATTTTCTTGTTTATGATTTCTTTATAAGCTATATACGATTTTATAGCATTTTGTATTAAAACGACTCTAAACTTTATTTGTTTGATTTTCTGATATTTTTGTCGAGCTTTATATCCACGAATAATTTTTTGTATCTTAGTCGCTGAGTCTTTTTTATGTTTATAAACAATTTTCCAGTATTTTTGTATTTTCTGAGCTGATGAGTTGAGTTTTCGCCAACGATTTTTCCAGTGTTTTTGTATAACCAAAGTAGATTTGATCTTTTGCTTTTCATAACGCACTTTACCTATAGCGATTTTCCTTCTTAAAGCTTTTTGTATATTCAAAGCAGCCCTTTTAGTTTTTATAGCCTTGAAATCCTTTCTTTGATATAACCCTTTCATATGAGCTTGTATATATCTAATCATTTTAAGCTTTTTCAAGTGTAACATGGCCTTTTTTGCTAAATACTTTCTGAAATTCCCTTGTATTTTAATACAAGACACAAGCCGGACCTGTTTTTCTATATTCTCAAAAGCTAAAAATTTCCTAAAAACCCTTTGTATCTTTAATGCTACAGTATTTTCCTTATCTTTCTTAAGTTTTTCTCTAACCAAATGTCCTCTTACATGTCTTTGTACAACAATCGCAGCTTTGCCAAGTAAAAATTTTTTATCATAATTTTTTTCTTTCCTAACATTAACTTTTTCACCACAAATTTCCAAGTTCCCATATGCGAAATTTTCTTGATCACCATAAGGAAGTTCTTCTCCTCTATACAAAAATACCCATTCATTACAATCTCCTTTAATTTGACCTTGAAGTTTTAAGTCTGAAGTATATAATGGAGATCCATCATTAGGGTCAAATAATATTTGAATTAACCCATTAGCCATTTTTATAAGCATTTCACTTAACCAATCAGTTCTTTCACTACAAGCTGGGGATAAATTTACTTCTAAAAGCCAAGGATAATAAGTATCATCTAATAAAATATCAAAGCCATAAACTTCAAAACATTCAGGACGGGACTCAATTGAATCGTGTACTGAATGTAAAGTTTGGATTATAAGCTTATGAATATTTTTTAATATATCTTCCCAATGTACTGAGAATATACTTAGATATTCTATAAAACGAGATAAACTCCAAACGGTTTCTTCTTGGTTTTTCGCGATGTTTTTTTGTAAGGAATAGTTCGCTAAGTGACGATATGCTTCAAGAGAATCTAGGTTAAAAGGTAATTGACAAAGTCTTAAATAACAGTTATTGAAAAAATAAACAGTCAAAGGCTCAAAAGATGTAACTAATACCCATTGCCTTATATCAAACTTACTATTGTTTATAAGTAAAGGTCTTTCTATATACTTTTGCACAACTCGTGCTTGCAAATGTAAACCACATTCTAATATACTCTCAAGACCCTGCATACATTTAACCCCTGAACCTCTAGCATTAAGCCCAGGTTTTACAATCCAAACATTTTTAACCCCTTCCATTTTTGCTTGAGGAAACAACATCTCAATACATTTTCTCGCTTCAATTGTCCTTCTACATAAACTTTCATCAGGATAACTCCAATCATCACCATGATCCTTTAACGGAATCCCATGTTCTGAAAATTCTAATATTTGCTTCCAAATACTCTCAGGAAATTCCCAGTCATTTTCAATATTTTCACAGTTGTCTTGGAGTATTTTCAATGATTTTTCAACAACTTTTAATGTTAGTGATAAAATGTCTATAGGGATTTTTTGACGAATACATGATTCAAAAAGTTCAGAAAAGTATTTTATTATATTGAAAGAACTTGTTCGCATATAGTCTTTTTGGAATTCTTGAACTTGAGTTGTATCACCTAAATCATAAGATCTTGGGTAAAAAGTATCGGTATTAAGTTCGTAATCCATAACATTGCGAAGGTTTTTAAGAAGGCCACTTTTGGTAGTAAGTTCACGGTTGCCTGGGAAATGGTTATAGAATTGACCTGGTTTGAGCATTTTGTAGTCACTTTCATTATCGTTAAAAGCCCATTTCAGGTCGAAAGCTTGAGAAGTGGAGTGAGTGTTTTCGCACCAGCCTTTGGAAATTAAGACTTTTCTAAAAAAATCGTATGGACCTTGGATTATGAAAATTTTTGTGTTTTCGTTTAAACCTGACCTACGTAGATATTCTTGCATTAAACTTTTAAAGTCGCTGTTTTTGTTGTTTAGGAGCTGGTTTAAATTATAATTTCTATGCTTTCCTACTATTTCTGAGACTGTTGGGGGCATAGCTTTTTTTGGTTTTTCGATTTTAGGTTTGTTTTCAGCTTGATCTTTTTGGATTATTTTATCTTTGATTTCTTTTTTGTCCTTTTTGTCTTTTTTTTCTATCTTGATCTCTTTTTTTTCAGATTTTTCAGATTTTTTTGTTTTGCGTTTCTTTTCTGTAAGGATTTTCACATCTTCAGTAGCTGTTTTTTTGAACTCTTCAAACACCCCATCGCTCAAAGCAATATTATCTTTTTTAAACCTATGTTCTTCAATAAGTTTCATCCTTTCAATTTCTTTCTTTTTATCAATAAAGTCTTTAAAATTATCAGCTGACCTATATCCTCCTTCAAACTCCATCATTTTCTCATCATTTTTTGGTTTATTTTTCAATATTACCCTTTTGCTTTTCGACACACATCTTGACGTAATAGGAATTTCAACTTTTCCTTCTGTTATAGACTGTGCTGCTACAACCGGTGTTGCTTTTGACGATTGATTTCTTTTATTAGGATTACTACATGTAGCTGGACGAGATACATTTAAACCTGGTTTTATAGTTTCTTCTATTTTTGGTGCAGGAAATACATTAGGAAACCAATTACAAGCTGTGCGGATTTTGTTCATTTTAATGAATTTTTTATTCCTTTTGATCTCCATTTCATATGGCAGACCGACTCGTTTGCTTTTGGACTTGACTTTCAGACATGGAAGCTGAGCTTTAGAATCACTACTTGATAAACTTATGTCGAATTCTGTTTCATTTGATTCTTCGTATATGAATTTTTCTGATGCCTGCCTTTCAAGACCTCGTTCCATATAATTGTTGAAATCAGATTGGATTCTGTTACCGTAAGGTGTACATTTATTGTAAGCGTAAGGTGAATAGAAAACATCGTGTATAGGCTGAAAGAGCCTTCCTTCATAAGCTTTTTTTAGTTTTTCATCCATTCTGAGTAAATTACTATACCATTTGAATACTGGATTGTAAAAATTTATATGTTTTATAAAATCATGGGGAATTAGAGGTCGTTTTCAAGACCGCCATAAGGGAAAATTTAAGAATTTGGTTGGGTTTTAAGTATGGGCTGATAGAAGAATTTTGGTTTTTATTGAATATTTGGTAGTTTTTATGATGATTTAAAGTTTAATTATGAAGTATTTTTGCTATTTATTAGGAACTTTTGAGTTATTATTTTGTGGTTTTTTATAATAAATTGGGAAAGTTGGTTGGATGAATTATAGGATGATATCCATTTCAAAATTTCATACAAAATCCTTTTAAACCTCAAATTTTTAACAAAATACTTAATCTTAACACCTAATTCCTACAAAAAACCCCAAAGTTTTCACCATTTACACTCAAAAATCAAAAAAATCTAAAATCCTAATCAAACTTAAAACCCACTATAAAAAAATCAACTAATCCAAATCACAATCAAATCATTTCAGTCCTACAAAACCTATTATCAAACCTTTGTCTAAATTCATCCTTAATTTATATTCCCAATCTAACTTTTCTTTTCTATAGAATTCGATAAACTCTTATACTTTTCTTGTAAAATATACATCTGCAAAGAAAAAAAATGCGTAGGTGAAGAATGAGCAATCTGCAAATTACTAGAAAAGTACCCTGCAGCACTCCAATTAAACATATCAAGTGTCGTAAATGGTCCCTGAACATTTCCTTGAGGATCTTTATAATACCAAACTTTCTCAAAAGGTATCGAATAAGGGTTTGTAATAACACTATCCTCATTAGATATACTATTTGCCATAATAATACAAGCGAAAGGATTCCCTTCATTGACAAACTTTTCAATCAAAGACAAAGGATATGCAATAATTTCAGGTGAGTTTATTTCTTCATTATTCTCTTCATGTGGATCATCCCATTCAGGATATTTATCATCTTCTTCTATGATATTTTTAATACTGTCTTCATATTTGACATCAATTTTGCTATATTCCTCTTCGATTTCATCAGCATTTATACTAGTTTTCTGCTCTTCAATTGTCTCATTATACCATTCTGGGATTGATTCTTTAAGAGAATTATTCCAACGAGAGCTTGAACAAGTGAATAAAGGTTTTTGGGAATTTGAAGGATTTTGACTAGGATAAGAAAACAACTCGACTGGGGGATTAAAATTCTCTGGCACTTGGGATGAGGAATAAAGTTTAAGAATTTCTTCTCTTGTGTATCGATAAGAAGAGAGATTTGTTTCAGCTTTGCGCCAGTCTTTTTTGAACATGGCTTTTGGCCTTTCTGCCATGATTTATATGTAGGGTTTAAAATATTGTGTGAAATTTTTGTGAGGAAAAGATTTGATGAGTGGAAGTTGGGTCATTTTGATGAGGATTTTTTTATTAGTGGATTGGGTTTTAGATGGGGATTTTTTATGAGAAAAAAAATCTTTTAAGTCATATAATCGTAATTTGATATATGCCACACGACAAAAATAACTAGACTGAATTTATAATAGAAAAAAAAATACTTAAGCCCTTTGTGGATTATCATTTTAAATATCATCACCTTATTTATTGTGAAATTAACCATGTTTGTTTCTCTAAATGTACTTTAAGAGCTTATAAATGTTTATAGTTTCTCGACCTAAACAGAAAGGAATATACAAAACTCTCAAAAAATTATATGGGAAGTTTCTACTCAAGGCTTAACAGGAATTGGCAATTTTTTGCTAGAAAAAATTTTTACTTGATGTTTTCCTTATGTCTTAAAGAAAATAATATTAAAAATCTAAATTTAGATTACTTCAGCAACTATAATGAATATCTTATTATGCTTAAAAAATAACATAAATAATAATTTTCAAAACTATTCTAGAAATAAATGTATTAAACTACCATATCTTCATCAGAAAAAATAATTTACATTTGTTTTTTTTTGCTTATCAGCATCATTAGATATACAAAAAAGCTTTTAATATCAATAATTATCTTAATTTATTAGTGAAAAACCTGATTTTTTTTTTAATAATATTTAAGTATGAGATTATGGAATTTAAGATAGAATAAGTTATTAAATATGAGAAGAACAAGAAGTTGCTTTTCAATTCGTGAAGTCTATGCACCTATAATGAATCAAGAGGCTATAAACCTTGAATCAGAGGTCCAAAACATGTTTGACTCTAAAACTAAAATCAATAGACGGTATGTGGCTGGATTGGTATGTATCGTAATTGCTGGGATAGTCCTAATAGTCCTTTTAGGAAGCTCTTTATTCGGCCTAGTCATAGCTTTTTTCGCTGCATGCTGTCTAATCCATGTCCTCCGCAAAGCTTTTAAGCGATACCAACTAAACAGTATGAAAAAAACCAAAGAAAAAAGGTATGAAATCAGGCTTTCATGCTTAAACTCCTACCTTAGAAACTTAAAAAAAATCCGTATCCCCATCTCTGAGTTCCAAGGCATACTTGAAAAAGTATTTGCCGAATTCTTACCAGCTTTAATCCTCCAAATCAACAATATTAAACTTTATAATGAAGTCCAAAATCTAATAAAATTCCTCAAATCAGATGCTGTTCATTCAAGTTTACTTAATTCCACAATTGAGTTAGAATTAGCTATAAGACATAAAGAAAATCCTACAATAATTGCAGCGAGATTGAGAAAATTTTATATACCTGTAATGCATTTGCTTAAACAACAAATAAAAGAAAATCAGGAACTTGAGATTGTTAGAAGGATTTCTGATATTGTATCTTATGAAAATACACAGATGTTGTTATTAACTTATAAAGCACAAAATGATATGTATTTGAAGAGTTTAACAGCTTTTTGGAGCTTGACGACGAGTTATAAGAAAACATATCCTATGTGTAAGTTTATGTCAGATTTAGAGTTTATGTGTAGTCCGAATAAAAGGGCAATTTCCCCAAAAGTTTTACTTTTCAGAAGAAACTCTTTTGATGACACAGACCTGAATACAATTTGTAGTCAAAATCATGAAAAGCTTTCAATAATAAAACTCTCAGGTGAAACTTTCACTACTATAGCAAGTCTTAATGAAAACTCAATTGACGATGCTAAACAAGACTATTTGTCATCACAAAATCTTGATATCGACTTAGAACACTTATTTGAATCAAACCAAAGCCCATTCCAAAGTATGCTACCAAGAACAATCCCAAATCTTTTTTCAGGTGATATACAAGATCTAGAAGATAACTATTCAGATAAAATGTTCCACGATTCAGAAGAAGAAGAAATAATTATCGAAGCACTGGCAAACCAAGAGCCAGAAACTTATGAAGCTAAAGAATCAAGAGAAAACTATTCAATTGTAATACCATTTTCTGAACGAGAGAATGATGAAATTCTACCTTTTAATCATCCATATCAAGATTGTTTTGATCNAGAACTGAAGTCTAATGATGAAATTCTACCTTTTAATCATCCATATCAAGATTGTTTTGATCAATTACTTGCTATAGACCATGAGCCTTGTTGTGATAAATTATGGCGTAAAGTAGTGGATAGACCTGAAACAAAAGTTTATCAAAAAAGAGTTGAGAATTCTCCAGTGTGTATGATTAAGGCAAATTGTAATGTGAATTTTCCTTCTCATATAGTATATACAGCAATATGGGATACGGTAATTCGTACTCAATGGGATTCTGTATTTCATGAGTTTAGGCTTATTGATAAACTTGCTGATTATGAAGTGCTTTATTATATGATAAAAACACCTTTTGGGGTTACAAGAAGAGACTGGCTACAAAAACGTGTTGAAATTCATGATTACCCTGAACCTGGGACTATTATGATGTATTATGTTAGTTGTGAACACCCTGGAATGCCCCCAAGAAAAGGAGTTATTAGAGCTGAAACACTTATTTCTGGGTATATTATTAGACCTACTGGAGAAAATACTTGCACGGTTATGATTGTATCACAGAATGATGTTAAAGGATTGGTACCTAAGGTGATTGTCAATAGTATTGCTTCAAAAGCTCCTGCTGATTGGGTTAATAGTATGAATAGAGGATGTAGGATTGTTGAAGAAATTTTAGCTAAAAGTGGAAATTAATTTCATAATTTAAAAGCTTAGTATGTGTAATTTTCATAGTAGGTTTTGGAAAAATGTAAGTTGAGATTTTTAAGGATTTTAGGTAAGGATAATAGGCGTTAAATTGGGTTTTATAAAAGATAATAGAGTTTAGAATGGAATTATGAAGATTATGATATCGAAAAGGTTATAATATTGAAAATTAGTTGTGAATTTTACAGTATCTGAATTTAGATATTTTGGGAAAATAATAGCTTTTGAGGGTTTAAGATATAATGTAAAGTTATAAATTTTATCTAGTTTTTGTTTATTTATTTAGATATTTATTCTCTATATTATCTTATTATTATAATAAACATATAACTTAATTCTATTATATAAATTATAATTTGTGAGCCTATCGATAAAATATTATTAAAGCTATATCTTACATCTGCCTTTATTAATTATCATAAACACTCTAAAAACTCAATTCAATAATTTTAATCCTCTAATTCGACTTCCATTCTCTTAATTTTTCTTTAAACATATCCTCATACAATAATATCAATATTTTAACTCATTATCTTTATCAAAAGATTTTCCAATTCACCTTATTAATCATAAAAACATATATACTTTCTTTATAAACCATAACGGCTTTTGTAATCTTGTTGTTATCGAAGTTCGACACATCTTGTAAAAAATGAATTTTAATCAACATTTTGACTTGAATTTTGCAAACGATCAATCATTATATTTACCTAGTCAAGTTTATACTAATGCAAGGTATAAATTCGAGCTGGGTGGGCTACTTGTTTATGATGTTAAAGCTGAACTAAAAAAAGGTGATTTTATAATCCCTCCGAATTCACCGTTTAATTTGAAAAGAATTCTAACTACTAGTCAATATACATTAGATATTCCCGATGACCCTTCTCTTTTAACGTTCAATAGTAAATTCGAATGTGGCAACCTATCTAAAGCTATAAAACTTAGTGACTATGAATATGATCTGTATATTCGTTCAGACACAAACAACCCTCGACAAAACCATTGGTACTATTTTTCAGTATACAATCCACGTAAGACCGCAATAACTTTTAACATCTGTAATCTTAAAAAACCTGATCCTCTTTATCAAAGTGGTATGAAACCATGCACATGGAGTTGCTACTCCAAACATAATGAAAACCAAGAATGGCATCGTTCAGGTACCTGCATAAGCTACTTTCTAAAAGAAAACAATAGTTATACCTTAAAATTCACTTATAATTTCAAAAATCCAAATGATACAGTTTACTTTGCATATTCTCAACCATATTCATATACCGATTGTCAAACTTTCCTTAAAACTATCTCATCATCTAATAAAGATATATGCCGACTAAATACTCTTTGTCTAACAAATGATGGTAAAGAATGTAATTTATTAACAATAACAGATTCAATACAAGATTATATAGATTATGATAATGAAGTCAAAGATATGAATGATATGGTAAAATACTTAAGGAAATTTAAAAAGCCAAAATCAGGTTTAAAGAGAAAAACTTCAGAAAAACATGTGAATAAAAAAGCTATTGTCCTTATGGCTAGAGTTCATAGTGGGGAAACTGTATCAAGTTTTATGATGAAAGGGGCTATAGAATACTTACTTAGTAGTCTAACATCAGCAGTTTTCTTAAGGAAAAACTTTGTTTTCAAGATAGTCCCAATGCTTAACCCTGATGGTGTTTATCATGGTAATTATAGATGTTGTTTAAAAGGTTTAGATTTGAATAGAATGTGGCTTAGGCCACATAAAAACATATCCCCTACTATTTACTATTCCAAACTTATGATATTTGCAATTGCTGCAAGACATGATATAAAACTTGTATGTGATTTTCATGGACATACTAAGAAAAAATCAGTTTTTATGTATGGATGTTCAGTTAAACCTGATAGTTATGAAGATTCAAGAAATAATCTTTTGACTAGAGTTGTCCCTTATTATATGTATAAAAGAAACAATTTTTTTTCTTTTAGATTGTCGCATTATAGGATTGAGAAATATAAAGAATCTACATCGAGGATTGTATTTTTTAAAGAATTACAGATACCTCATTCGTATACAATGGAAGCGTCGTTTTTTGGACCTGAAGGAGGAAACTCACATTTTAGTGCTGGGGATTTAGAGTCGTTAGGTAGAGACCTTTGCAGATTTTGCACGGTTTTTATCAAGAATGGTTTTTATTTAAGAGTTATCGCTGATACAAATAATTACTTGAGGAATCTTAGGATTAAATCACTGTTGCAGAAATATCAGGATAAAAACTGTAAAAGCCCTATGGAAATACCTTCAGCTCCGGTACCAGATAAACAAATAGAAATTTCTTTATTAAAAGATTCTGAGACTACTCAACCTGAAACATATGACACGCTTTTTGCAAGTGATGAAGAACTTGAACAAATCGAAGAACAAGAAGAAAAGGAAGAACAAGATGAAAAAATAGATGAAAATACTTTTTGGGAACAGGTTGATATTGTTCCATGTTTACCTGATGCTGAAAGCAGTGGTAGTGACTCAGAATTATTTGATGATATAAAAGAAGATATAGAAAAAACTGAAAATATTCCTATAAAACCACCCATTACAACAACTGTTTCAGTAGTTTCAAGCATTGAACTTGAGAAAAAAATTAAAATTGTTAAACATGACAGGTTTCTTAATAACAGGAATAGCAGTGTACCAAAAAATTCACAGAATCTACAACTTTCAACGAATAAGAAAATAAATGAAAGTTTGGCTATGCAGACTTTTAGATTTCCTGATACTGATATTGAAATCAAAAGATCTAAACTCTTTGAACCGTTAAAAGCTTCGATTGGTATTCGAGCAAGCAAACATAGAAATTCCAAATCCCCAAACACAGGAAAAAATAGCCTAAGTTTTCTACCTGCCCTAAACAGTTTTTCTAAATCAGGAGGTTCAAAGAAAATGCCAATCTTAATGTCATTCCAAGGAATCTCTGAGCAAATAAGCAAAATCGTGACTTTTAGGTCTCAATTTCATCAAAGAAAATAACTTTGTATAAGCAAAAAATAATTGTAGTATAAACCACATAAATCTAATATACTCATAAGATTATAAATTAAAAACAAAAAAATTGTATTAGAAAAATGATAAACGCATTAGAATCAAATTAACTAATCGATGGTATATTTGATTCACTACCGCTTTCAAGCTCATGACTTTTATTTCGTTTATGAGAGTGTTTTCGAACTTTTTTACCTGGCTTATCATCTTTTTTGATTGAATCAATACTTTTATCAGTTTCTAAATGATGCTTTTTTTTCTTTTTCTCTAGTTTTTCTTTAGCAATAGTAAATTCATTCATCTCACTTTTTAAGCTCCTTTGTCGGAAAATATCTTTAGACATGTCATCATGGCCTTTTGGTGGTTCTAAAAAAGTAGTTCTTTTATGCTGTTTTTCATTGCCTTCACTATCTTCGTCTAATTGTTCAGAATCTTCATCTGCTCGTGTTTGTTTAGCGTAGTTGAACTCATTTTTATAGTGTAGCTTTCTTTGTAAGACAAATTCTTGGCTTGAATGAGGTTCTGGAACACTTTCAATGTTTATATGCTTAGAACTGGGAACTCCCATTTTGATTATTATAAATGTAAAGATGTTTTAATGAGTTTTATTGAAAGCCATTGATAAATCTTAAGTAATAACGTAAATTTACTTGCTTTATAGTATTGACTTAAATAATAATGTCATCAAACTATGGCTTTACACTTATTTATTTTATTAAACAAAAAACTTCATCACAATCCCCTTTAAATAAATTGATTCACACAAATTTCTCTTTTATCTCCACATCTCTTATTTATTTCCCTAACCACCTCCCTCATACACTCCTTCCCTCATAATCTTCCTATCAACCCAAAACCTTGTATTTTCCAATCAAAAAATCACTTAAAACCTAAAAAAAAAAAGCCAAATATCAAAACTCTATTTTAAATTAAAAAACCTCATATCAAAATTTCCACAATACTCCAACATAAAAAAAAAACTCTAAAAACATCTCCAACTCTCCATCTCTATAAAAATCTTCCATCTTATTCATATAATAAAATTATCTCAACAAAAAATGAATATGAACTACTGCAAGTCCTTCGGTCTATCTTGGTGTATAACAATCTATTCTTTTCTAGTTCTTTCTATCATCATCTTCCTTCTAACCGTATAAAAAATTTAGATATTTCAATATTATCTCATATACAAAGAATCTCAAAATATACCCACAAGCAAAAAACTAGTTTTTTTATCGCAGTTCATCCAAACCTCTACCATGTGCTTACATTATACTTTTCTTGGTGATGATTTCAACATAACATTTTTACTTCAAGAATCTTTCCTAAACGTCCAATACTCGTTTGTATTCTACTATTTTTTCATCCAACTCTCAGAAAACATGCGTTCTTTACTTAAAACCAAAATTCCTCTTATTACTTTTAACCTTGTCACACTTTTAAGTTTTCTTATTTACCTTATAGTTTCTATATCCCAAAATCAAAACATTTATAAATGCAATAGTGGGATTTGGGTTTATTTACATAGTTGTGGTATGTTTTTAAGTTTAATTTTTATATACCTTGGATATCATGCTGGAAAACATCTTTATATAGTCGCAATGAATTTTAATTTTATAGTGAATTATAATAAAATCAAACATTTTTGGTATGATTTATTTAGGATAATTATAGCTTGTATGACAATTGCTAGTATAACTAATGTATGTGAATCAGTATATTTTATTGATATAAACAATGATGACTGTTATAATAGTTATTCGGGAAACCCTACTTGGGATCTTGTTGCTTTTATTGTTATAAGGGTACTTTCGCATTATTTGTTTTTGTTTAGTTGTTTGTATGTTTTTAGGATTGAAAGGAAGAGAGGGATTTTTAGTGATGAAAACACTGAGAGCTGTAAGAGTTTGTTTCATCCTTATGATGAATCACAGGAAAACTCGTGGATCTGCTCGTCGCCGACTACACATTTGGATATTGACTTGCCGGAAACCCCAATTTCAAGTAAAAGTTAGATATAATATGAATATGAATATATATAAACTGAAATAAAGGGAAAAAATGCATTGTTATAATGAATTAAGAAAAAGTTTATATGATGATTATATTGATATATAACTGGTATTTTTTTTTTGTATATAGAAATATAGGAATAAAAGGGTATTGAAGGAAAATAGAAGATAATTTGAGGAATAAGAGAATATCTGAGAGCTACTCTAGGCTATTGAAACTTAAAAAGTTTAATTTACAAACATAGTTTGCAGTTAGAGTGCATAAACTTAATGTAAAATATCGAAGTGATAATGAATTTAATTATATCAAGTATATATTGATTTCTTAACACCAAAATTCGAATTAAAAAATGTATAAGTATGAAATATTGTATAAATTTAAATATAATCTCCTATACATAATGATCAAAATAAAACTATATTTAAAAATTAATTAAATTACCTCAAATACATTTTCTGTAATAAATCCACATTTCACATACAATTTTTTAAATTTAGTCTTTTCGATTCCAGTAACTTTGAATTATACTGTAGGTGGAGCATCAATGAAAACATCAACTTTACATCATAAACTGAAAACCTCATACAAAAACTTTACCATACGATAAACAAAAAATCTATAATATTCTCAAACCTAAAAAGCCTTTCCAATTCTAAATCCTAAACTCACCTGAAAAGTTATAACAACATTATAATTATAAATGCAAAAGGTGGATGAACTTTATAAAAAAAAAACACAAAATTTAACTAAAAGCCTATAATTAAACTTGATAAATTCTAAGATGATAGCATCGCCCACAAAGAAAACCCATAAGTTTCTTCTAATCCACAAAAATAAAATAGCAAAACAATATATAATAAAATGGGCAATTGCTGTATACCAGAAAAGTCAGGGCAAAAAAACGAACTAAAGCATAATGATCCAATGGGCACTTCAATTAGGGAATCAAAAACCATAACTCTAAACCCAGGAGATTTAATCCAAATAAACACAAGACCAATAACAAACGATTATCTATTAGGAGAAACATTAGGTAGAGGGTCATTTGGTGAAGTTTGTATATCAACTCATAAACTAACCAATTCAAAAAAAGCAGCCAAAATAATTTACCTCAATGAATCAAATACAAAAGAATTAGATAAACTAACACATGAAGTCTCAATATTAAAATTACTTGATCATCCTAACATCATAAAAGTTTTTGAAATATATAAAAATAAAAACAAACTTTATATAATAACCGAGTTATTTACAGGAGGAGAGTTATTTGATAAGATACAGAAAATAAAAAACTTTGGAGAGAATCAAGCGGCTAAATATATGCTTGATATAGTTTCAGCAATGATGCAATGTCATGATCAGAATATAATACATAGAGATTTAAAACCTGAGAATTTGTTATTTGAAAATAATGATCAGAATGCTAAACTAAAACTTATTGATTTTGGCACTTCAAGGTTTTTTACCCCAGAAAACAAACTTAATAAAGCAATTGGAACATGTTATTATATGGCCCCAGAAATACTTACAACTTCTTATAATAAACAAGTTGATGTTTGGAGTCTGGGGGTGATTTTGTATATAATGCTTTGTGGACATGTACCTTTTCCTGGAAAAAATGACCAAGAAATTTACTCTAAAATCAAAGGAGCCCCTTTGTCGTTTAGTCAACAAACCTGGCAAGGAGTATCAGAAGAAGCTAAAGTTCTATTAAGGAAAATGCTTGATAAAAACCCTAATTCTCGATTTACTATAGAACAAGTTTTTAATGATAATTGGCTTCAATCTAGAGGAATGGGAAGAGTCATAGATAAACAACTTGAAGTTTCATCATTACAAAATCTTATCAGTTTTAGAACTCATATTCTATTACAAACAGCGATTTATACTTTTATTATCTCACAAATACTAGATAATACATATTTTGATAAACTCAAAGATATGTTTATGAATATAGACAAAAATAATGATGGGTTTCTTAGTAATGAAGAAATATTAAAAGCACTTGAGAGTTTTAACTTTAAGGTTAGTCCTGAAGAGATATTTAAAGGATATGATACTGATAAAAATGGGTTTATAAATTATTCAGAATTTTTGAATGATTTGATTCATCAACAACAGACTTGTAATAAAAGGAATTTGAAAAATGCGTTTAAGAGGTTTGATAGAAATGATGGGAATATTAATATTCAGGAAATTAAAGAATTGTTAGGAACTTCACAGAGCGATTCGATTGTTAGGAAAATTGTTGATGAAGCAGATATAAATATTAATGGGGTGATTAACTTTGAAGAGTTTGTAGAGCATATAAGCAGATATTCGCAGGAAATCAGTGAGAATTATTAGTAATTTGGAAATTTGGTGTTAGGATTGGTTTTTTAAAAATGTTGGAATATAATGATTTTATGTGTATTTTTATGATTAATAAATGATTTAGGCTTATGAAATATAAGTTATTTTAGGTTTATCATATTCATATGAGATTATATATCATTAATTAAAATTTGACTTTAAGTTGATAAGCTTGTTGTATTAATAATGCGAAAATATGACGACAAAAATAACTCTACCTCAAATTTATGAAATATATTTCAAAACTTAAATTAATACCTATTACCATTACCGCAATAAAAGATTTTAATTTCAAGACACTAAGGAAGATAATTTTGCATATGACTAGAAATAAAAATATGAGTTCATATGATGATTATAATAATTAAAACCTTGTGTAAAAAATATAAAATTTCATTCCAAAAACTTTTAAGATATTAAGGTTGTTGTAGAATTTATGCTAGGCATATTTTTTAAATTTATTGATATTTTTTTATGTAAAACTTATATTTAATTCTTTGTTTATGTCTTTATTGTCCTATTCATAAAAAGAATAGCGAATACCTAACTGCTGATATAAAACTTACCATAACATCAAGATTTTAATAATCTTATTCCAAGGTTCATAGGGTCAATAAAGTTTCTCTAACTCATCTAAATACTGTTAAATAAAAAAATTACACTAACCAAATAAATCCTTACTTTTCATGATCTTCGGAACTTCGAACTATTGGAGACCTTTTAACAAAATTTACTATTTACAATTAGGCAAATAGATGTTAAAGTCAAATTATTAATATTCTTATTTTACTTATTTACATATCTGATAAAGCTTAATACAATTAATTAAATTAGTTATATAAGTTTAAACTATATTACTTTATTACTTCCAATATAAATATTTTATATATAATCCCTAATTTAGATTATGCATAACTATCCAATATTACTTTTGATTGATCATCAATACTTGGATTACATGATGCGAGGCATGATAATCCAAGTATTTAAATGTATTATAGTAAATGAATCATAACACCCTAAGTACAATAAATAATAGAAATCCTTTAAAAAACTTCTTCAGGCTTCTATGATTTCGTACCAGAAGCTAAAATCAATATAATTTTTTTTTTGCATGAAGATTCTAGCAAAAATTTACCTGTTCTTAACGCAAGCTTTAGTCGTAGTCGAGTGTCTAAGACATAGAGTGACTGTTTTTATCTAAAAAAGTGTATTTTGACCTTTTAAAGCATTTTTTCAAACTTCACATTTTTGGTCTTTAAAGCTTCCTTTTATTATTTTTTAATCAAATAACTTGATTATAAAAACAACATACTTAAGCTTATCAAAAAAAGTGCAAGATAAAAACACAAAAATTGAAACTTTAAAGAACCTTTAAGACAATTTAACCAAGGTCTTGCGTTTTTCTAGGTAAAAAAAGTCTTTTTTTGTGAGGTGATTTTTTCATCAGCTGAATAAAATTTCTACAGACGCAATGTGGCAGTTCTATAAAAATTAGGAAAAACCTGAAGTAATTTTGCCTAAAACCTGCAATTAAAAGAAGCTAATTCATGAGTTGTACATGCAGCATGGTACAACTAAGGAAAATCTAAACCATTTATTATTATCTAGATAAAAATTATTACAATGGAGTTATAAGTATAATTTTAGTGTGGTAGTATTACATATGTCTATATAAGAAAAACTTATTTCTATATGAAAGAAGTATATATTCTTGATTTAGATTTTAGATTTTATTAATGGGATATAGTGAGTCAAATCTATCAAAAATGTGTATTTGAAGAAGTAGATTTTGGATAAATTTTCAAAGTTTTTATTGTCTTTTATAACTTTTTGAATTATTTTAGGTTTTTTATTTGGAAGACTTAGGAAAATAAATGCCTTAATCCACATAATCATTAGGGGAAATAGTTTTTGATTCTGACAACTAATAGTTTTAAAAATAAAGGTGCAAATTTATCAAAAGTCAAATACAATTATAACATTATCTAAAAGCATCCATTATCATTTTCTATATAATTTTTTATTTATAAAGTCATAATCCTTCCTATATAAAACCCTACATTTTTCAGAACAATTTTCCATATAAACACGCAAAATCTTAATACCCATATATCATAAAATCATAACTTTTATCTTATACCTATTTCTCATATCATACAAATTCAATAAGTTTCCCAAAATAATTCCATATTTCAATTTCTTCCTCACAAATTCATTCCACCTCTTCTTATCAAATCCAATAATTTAATCGTGCTTTCCAATCAAATTATAATTTTTAATGGATTATATGAAGCAATCTATAGGTAAAGTCTCAGGAAAAGAATCAGAAAATAAAAACGATGACGAAGCTTCGGAAGAAAAAATGTGTAGGATTTGCTTTGAGCATGAAAATGAATCCAATCCAATAATCTGCCCTTGCCGATGTAATGGAACTATGAAATATATACATGAAGAGTGCTTAAAATCATGGATTTTATCACAGAGCAGGGATTTGAACGAGTTCTCTTGTGATATTTGCAAAGCTCCTTTAGATATGGAATTCAGGTTTAGGACTGTGTTTTCATGTAAAAACTTCGAAAATGAGTGTTTAAAAATCGTCATATTTCCTTTTGTTATATTTTTGGTGGGTACAGTTTTTGGGATAGTGATAGTTTATACTATTAGTGGTGTTATTAATGATAAACTATCATTATCAGAAAAGATTTATTTGAGTATAGTCATAATAACATGCATTATAATGCTTTCGACGTTGATTATTGTATTTATTAAATCTTTAAAAGCAGGATGCTGTGCAAGAAAAATGTCATTATGGAAAATTAAACCTAGCACTTATCATACAGCAGATGAAAGAAATCAGACAATGATTACTGAAAATATTTTAAAAGATGCTCAAAGCCCAGCAACTGCTGCAGAAATTGTGCCTTTTGATGGTCCTCAACTTGATCTCAATCAATCGACTGAAGATCCGCAACTATTTGTTAGGAGAAATCCTGAAGAAATTTATGGGATATTTCGTTTGCATAGAATAGCCTTTAATGATGATATAAATGATCATCCAAGCCCTAGATTACCGCACGAAGTGCGTGAAATATAGAAATGATTAACCTAGAATTAAATTTGATATTTACTATAACTTTTCAATGTCAAAAAAATGTATATCGCTTTTAAGGTATAAACTTTAATTGCTAAATTTATGATATAATTATTACTTTAAGCTCATATCACATAAAAACCCAAATTATCTCACAAGACACAAAATATAATAAAAAATATTGTTAAAGTTAACATCACTCAGGGCTATTACAAGTATTGAACTTCCTTAATGAATACAGCCTTTCGAAAATCGGCCCATCTCTTTTCCCTTTAAAAATCCTATTCGCATGTGGAGAAACATCAGGTTTAAAAGTCAATTCAACAATATTCTCCTTAGCTTTTACCTCATAAAGCCTATCAAAAACGGGTGTGGCGCTTCTATTTTTATTTAACCCTTGAGATTTATTAGATATACAAGGTATTTGTCTCATCTCGAAATTCGATTCTTCATATTTCAGTTGTTTCATTCTTTCCTGTTTTTGTTTTCTATGATATTCCCATCTATACATCCTTTCAGTAAATTCACTATTATCACAATTACTTATAGGACTTGTATTATTAGGTTGGAACGTACAATTTGCTTTAAATTTCGCTTTTTTATTGATTTCTGCTTCAATTTGTAAGCTTTTTATATGTTCTTGTTTAGTTTTTACTACTTCATTTAATCTTTTGTATAGTGGGACATAGTTTTTGAATATTTTCTTAGAATTTTCACTTATATTTGGTCGGTCTTGTAGGGTTCGGATTTCTGAAATAAGTTGGTCTTTTCTTAGACACTCGATTTTTTCAATTTTTTTTGTGTTTGATGAGACTAGTCTATTAACAGTTGAAGTTATTTGTAAGTTTTTAGTACTGGAAGATGTGAAAAATGGAGATTTTGATGAAGAACTCGGGAGACCTTGGGTAAGGTTTGAACGTGATGGAGATTTTGATAGATTTTTTGAAGAGGTTGAATGCAGCATTTATATATGAAATAAGAATAAATGGATTTTTTTATAAGAGAATGGGGAAGTGAGGGTTTTAGAATTGTGGAATAAATGCTAGGATAAGGTTTAGTTTAGATTATTTTGTGTATTACTTGTATTAAATTAGATTTTTTTATGAGGATATTTTTTTAGTGAAGATTATGCTTTGAGAGATTATAGGTTTTAATAAACTTGATTAAGATATAATGTTGATATTAGAAGGGTATACTGAGTTTTAAATTTATTATTAGAAAAGTTATGAAGTTGTATATTTTACTGAAAAAAATAAAGAGTTTTTGTGGATGATTTGAATTTTTTTATAGAAAATTGTATTGGTCTTGATATTTGAAAATAAGCATATCGCCTTTATGGTGAATANATTTGAATTTTTTTATAGAAAATTGTATTGGTCTTGATATTTGAAAATAAGCATATCGCCTTTATGGTGAATAAATATGAAAGTTTCTGCACTTGTTGCATTTTTAGCCTGTATATATGCAGGAAGTCAATTATCTGAGGATCTTGTGATAAAAGCCCAAAATACGAGATTGAAAGCTTTATCGTAACCCGTGGCCTATTACAAGAACTGAGCAATACAGCATTTTTATTAGTGGAATATTCCTACAGAAAGAATATATTGAACAAATTCCCACAATCTTCTAATAAAAACTCATAATCTCTCATATTTTCCATAAAGACCTTTAATAAAATGTTATTTTTAAGTTGAAATCATTAATAATTCAACTAAACTATTATTATCTGCCATAAAATTCTCAATACTATACAAAATATCATAAAACTCTTACCAAATCTCTTATAAAATATCAAATTCTATATAATAAAAATTCTAAACAAATTTACATCGGGACAAGATTTAAACGAGGGTTCTGGCACTATACTTATCAAACAATAAACAAAGAATACACAAAAAACTCCCCATCCAACTTCACAATCTCACTTCAAGCCCCATCAGAAAAATGTCCTTATACCGACCAAATAACTTTTCATAGTCATAATTTTTCCTCTCTAGCTTGCTGGCAATACGATTACAATCTTTAAAATAATTTAGATAATTCTTAGGCCCATACAATACAAAATCTTATTCATTAAATAAAGCTATTGTAATAATCGGGAAAAATGATCAACAGGTATGGAGGAACTAAATTCTGGGACGAAGTTGCTGATAAGTTTCATGAAAAACTTAAGGCTGATTATTATTTAAGGAGCTTTTTCGAAAGACGCTGCCCAATACATGCCAAAGCTATAAACCTTAACATTTTCCGAGCTGGTTTTGGTCAGGAAGCCAGATACTATGTAGACGCTATTAAAGAAGCTCATGAAGGCCGAGGTATAACTATTGAACAATTCATTAGATTTACAAATTGTTTACGTAATACTCTTATTGAAGAAGGAGTTGAAGAAAGCGATATTCATCTTATATTAGAAAGAGTAGGTTCATATTCATCGCAAGTGGCTGAAGACTATGATGATAATTATTAATTAATCTTTTGATAGAAATTATAATTTTAAGTAATAAGAGTATGAATAGGAAAGTAGAATTGATTATAGAAGAAACTTGGGATGTTTAATAGATGATAAAAGTAAAAAAAAAAAAATCCTGTAGAATAAAATAATATTTTCTGTCAGCAGGAATACTGATGGATGTTTGTTGTATTTATGAGAATTGTAATTACCCTAAAGAAATTTTTTAGGAAACAATGAGGTGAGGATTCTGAGATTGTGAAAATATAATTTCGAGGGTAAAATATGTAATATACGCGTATTTTTTAAGATATTATATAAAAGATTTGCTTATAAACAAGGAGATAATATTTAGTATGATTTTTTTTAATTATTCAACTGTTAGATAAAGAAGATATTTAGGAATATAGCCTTTATTTTGTATTTTTTTTTAATATTATTATATTGATATTTTATCATTATTGTATATAGAATAAATATCATAAAGATAGACTTGATGATAAATGCATAACTGTTAACTTTTACTATAAAATTACTTTAAAGATAAAAATATAAAATGTATTTTGAGCAGCTTTCAATATTGCTATTCTTCCAACTATTCTTCTAGCAAATCTTTCTATTTTCTATCAAATCTTTCTTTTCTTTTATTATAACTTTCAATAACTCTCTATAAGCCATAACATACACCAATATTAAATGAAAATTCCAGTCTACGAAATCGCATCTGTCTTAGAAGATGTGAAAACCCGTATGATCTCTGAAGACCAAGAAAAACTTGATTGGTGCATATCCCAACTTCTATCCAACCTTAGTGAGCCTGTTATTCCTCCACAATTATTACTTAAAAGTCCATCACTTACTAAAGAAGCAGTATCCCAAATAGAACAACATTCAAACTTATTATTAATACGTCAAGCTAAAAATGATGAAGAAGCATCTAAGCAATTAATAAATAACCGTATGGTAAAATATACCCCTTTGAATATAAAGCAAGAGATAAATTTACCTATATGCAATATTGATATTAATGACTTTTATCTGGATATATTTGAATTAGCTCAAGAATTCGGTGGGGTTATGATAATGTGCATGTATGCGCAGAAAATTTTCGCTTATTGGGATTTGTTTTTGAAGATGGGGATTGATTTACAAGACTTTTTAAGATATAGCAAGTATATTGGTGAAGGTTATAAACCGAATATTTATCATAATGTTCTTCATGGAGCTTTTGTTATGCAAGCTTGTCATATATTTTTATTATCTTCTAACCTTGTAGAACTTGCTGAGATGACCCCACTTCATACAACTTCTTTGCTACTCTCCGCAATGGTCCATGATTACAAACACCCAGGCTTAAACAACACCTACCTCTACCTAACAAATGAAAAACTAGCAATTCGTTACAATGACATTTCAATTCTAGAAAACTACCATGTAGCCAAAGCTTTTCAAGTAGCCCAAAAAGAAAACCTCAACATTTTTTCAAACATTTCTAAAGAAGAATATAGGACTTTACGTAAACTTATGATAAACGCAATTCTAGGAACAGATATGACTAAACATTCTAAATACGTTACCGACGCTCAAATGAAATTAACAAAAAACACTAATTTTATAGAAGAAAAAGAATTTCTTATAAGCCTTTTAATGCATTTAGGTGATTTAAGTAATTCATGTCGTAATGAAAAACTTAGTGATGAATGGTCGTTTAGAGTATGTGAAGAGTTTTTTATACAAGGAGATAAAGAAAGATCTAATGATATGATTGTAAATCCTTTAATGGATAGATATAAAGTGAATATAGCTAAAAGTCAAGTTGGGTTTATTGGTGCTGTATTGATACCTTTTCTTAATCCGATATGTAAGAGTATTAAAGGTATGGAGTTTTTGTTGGAAAATGCGCAGAGTAATAAGGAAGGATGGGGTAGAAGAGTAGAAGAATTTGAAGACAAGATGGTTAATAAGGGGAATATATATGAGAGAGGGTTTAGTTAGTTTTAGTTAAGATAAGATTTTGGAAAGGAGTTTTATTAAATCTAAATTATTTATATTAGAATAAAAGTTACAATCTAATTTTCTAACATCATCTTCAAAATCCTTTTAAAATAATAGCCTCCAAGCTAATTGCTATATCTAATTATACTTTAAACCTTTATCTTTAAAATCCTCTAAAACTTTTTTCCTATATTATCTCTGCATATCAAAAACCTAAAAACTTCCTTTAATTTCTTCAAATTTATATTTTTCTAATCAAAAACTTCATCGTACACATATAAAAAATACACAAAATCAATCTTCAAATCCCAACAAAAAACAACTTTACAATAATCAGCCTATAAATGGATTCTCTTATTAAAGCAGTGTCAGATCTAAAAGACAAGATTGTTAAAAGTCCTTTAGAAAGAAGCGTCCTCAAAGCTTGTAGCGACGAGAATTGGGATTCTTTTAACACTCTCTTACACAAAATTGCCGAGAAAACATTTAACCAAGAAGAACGTCAAACAATAATGAAAATGCTATGGGAACTATTAAAATCCCCAGCAAAAGAATAGTGACATCTCTATAAAGTTCTTAACCTAATAGAAATCCTCATGAAATTTGGTTCAGGACCTTGTTTACATGAAATCCAAGATGAAGCATTTAAAATCCGCATGCTACAAGACTTTTCATATAGAGAAGGTAGTTAAGAAAAAGGTATAGGAGTTAGAGACAAAGCTAAATATATATGTTCAATGTTAAATGACAGGAATTACTATGAAGAAGATAAGGAAAAAGCAAAAAAAAACACGAAATAAATTTTCAGGTATGAGCTCAAATACAGGTAAAAATGATAGTTCTTAGCGTAATGACACTTATGATTCTTATGGATCAAAAACCTATCAAAACAAGTCTAATTATGCAAGAAATGAATTAAATAATGAATATTAAAAAGAAACGGGGTTTATTGAGAAAAAATTTTCAACTGAAACCCAAGATATTTTTAAAGTGCCTGATGTAAAACCGGTAAAAGGTGAAGGAAAGACTGGAGTATGGCAGGGTGATCAAGGGAAAGTTCTTATGGCTAATAAAATTATGAAAAATTTAAGTGCGACAATTGTTCCTACAGTTCAATCAATATTTGATATACCTAGTATTAAGAAAATACATGAAGCTAAAACACAGGATTTGCTTAATGATTCAGGATTTGGAGATTTTGTTTCAGCTCCATAGAATGATGTTTTTCCCATAAGTCCATCAAAACTACCAAGTCCATCAGCTCTTCCAATTTCTATAAATCAACCTGTGACAAATTCTGGGCTTAAAGTTAATTTTAATTTTTCAAATGATTCTGGAGCTACTATAGAACAAATTAAACTCTATGGACGAACAGACTTTAGCGATTTTAAAGCTGCCCCTGAGACTGTGAATAAACATAAAGATCTTGAATCAAAACTCTTTAACCTTGATGATTTGCAAGCTGTACAGCCAAAACCAGAAGAAGTTGTTAAGTCAAGATGGTAAATTTTAGTATTTAAGCATTATTTTAGTGGAAATTGTAGAGTAATTTTTTTTATGTGGAGATTTATTTAGAAGTTTTATGTTTGTGTTTTTAAGAGATAATTGATTTGATGGTTTTTGGAACTCATGCTTTGGAAGCATAATTTTTATGTATTTAGGAGTATTTTCTTTAGTTGTAGAACATTATTTGAGGGAGAAGATGTTTATAATTTCTTTGGAATTAGAATATGGTTTTCTGTGATTTATTGTAGATTTTTTAGATCTTTTTAATTTTCGAGATAATTTTTTCAAAATGTATTTGCACACTAGCAAGATCAAAATGATTTTCTAGTGAAAATAAAAGCAAATATCATACCCTATCAATGATTCAAATCTGAAAAAAAAATATGCTATAAAACTAATACTTTTATAATTATGGGAGCTTGTGCTTGTAACAACAATAAAAAGATTAAAATAGAAATAACAGGCAAGTTTCTTATTGGTATGTTCCGCTACGATGCTGCGATTATGTTTTACTTAAGAAAAATTCGTCAAAGAACCGAAATAAATCACCCAAACATAGAAAACTCATACAAAAAGTTAGGGACATGCATGTACCGCATTGGAAAATACAAAGAAGCTATAGAAATCCTAATGAAATGCTTAGAATTTTGTTCAACAAAAACCAAAGATGACCTTTATATGTGCGATATATATAAAATACTTGCAAATTGTTATGATACAGTTCTCAACTATGCTTCAGCAGCAGAATTTTTTATAAAAACTCAGAAAATCCTAGTAAAATACCACAAAAAAAGAGACAAAATTATCCTTGACTTATACTCTTCAATATCCAAATGCTACACAAGCCAAGGTAAATTCGATCTGTCTATAAAATACACAGAAAAAGCTCGAAAACATTTAGAAAGTGAGCCTTATTTTCCCCCAGACCTAGCTGATATTTATATAAACCTCGGTACTTTACATAGATTTCTAAGAAAATATGAAGATTCTTATAGGTTATATAAAAAAGCTGCTAGTATTTTACTTAAATCCTTTCCACCATTATGCCAATTTTTAGAAAATGTGTATTTGTACATTGGTATGAGTTGTGAATGGTTAGGAAATATTGATGAAGCTGAACAATTTTATCAAATGTTTATTAAATCTAGAGAAGCTACAACTGAAAAAGGAGATATGACATTGATAAATTCATATGAACTTATGATTGATTTTTATAAAAGACATAGTGATGTGAAAACACCTACAGAGAATTATGTGAAAAAATGCAGAGATGTGGTTATTGATTATGTCAATTCTAAAAAAAGTGTTACTCAGATAGAAGGAAATGTATTAAGTTAATTATTTTTTTTCTTATTGGATTTTATAGTTTTAATTGATTATAGAATATTTTGTACTTATTTTAAGCTAGGAAAATTGGAATTTTATAATGGTTATATAGCAGAATATAAAAGATAAATATTTATTAAATGATTAATCGTGATATCATATAAATTTTCCACAAAATTTAATTTATTTATAAAACCTTAAACTTTATCTAATAAAAATCACTCTTAAAATTAAACATAAATTTCTCTTCCAAACCTCTATAGCTCATGATAATACAACCTAAATGCTGAAGTACTCGCCACACTTCCCAAAAACTCATGATTGCATGAAGACGTATTCTCATTTATATTTGATAATATTTCATCTAAATCATAATGTTTACTGGTATCAGTTAATCCTACAATCTCATCTATAACCCACTTAATAAATTTCTGAATTTCCTCAATAATCTTTCTTCCAGCTTCAATTTGCAAATCATCAGGTATATAAACAATCCTCTCATTAAATAGTTTATAATAATCTTTGATTTTTTCTATAACATTATATGTAAGATTGATACATTTAAAAAGCCCTTTATTATTAGCATTAAGGACAAGTTTGGTTTTATTACCACATTCATCAAGTTTGACAAAAACATCCGAGCTAAGTTTTGATTGTAAACTAGAACTAAATTCCCCAGGGTACCCAGCAAGTAATTTTTGATTATATTTTAAACTAGTAAGTTGGCTAAGACTAGCAACTGGGATGATTTCACATTGACATAATAAAGGCATTACAAAGCTTTGGAACCCCAAAACACAACTGCTAATGGCATCTAAATTTTTACTAACAAAAACAATACTTTTTTCCAATAGTAAGGCACAAAGTATATAGTAAAAATCATTTAAGTTTAAAAGGCTGAATACAATCGGACAAAGCCAGGACTTATCTAAAAAGTAAAAATCCATAGGAAAAGTATAGTCAATATTCTCTACAGACTGAAGGATAATTTGTACTTCAGTAGGTTTCGAACTATTTTCTGCATCATATTCATAATAAAACTCAATAAGCCCAATTTCTTCACCTTGAAAAAATTTCTCAGCATCCATATACGGTGCTTCAGCTAAAAAGTCTTCATTAACGACAATTTTAGTCCTTCTTAAACCTAACAATCTATATAAAATCTCAAAATGCAACTCAAAACATGGAAAGTAACTTATAAGACAATAACATTTTGGGATTATAAAATGTGTGTTAAAAAAAGTATTTGAAGATAAATCATCAAAAACCACACAACAACAATAAAGTAAACTTTTATCATAATTGACCATGTCTTGAAAATCATACTCTTTTTCATGAGATGTTGGTTTTATGCAAAAAATAAACGAATTCCCATCACGAAAATGTGAACTGTAAAATACTTCAAAAATCTGCGAGGTTATAGATTCATTTACTTTTAACCCATGCGCATATAATCCTAATGGAAAAGATAAGGATTTTATTAAATTTATAGCATCATCAGGTAATTTATTTTTATCAGGGAAACTATATAGGATTTCTGGATTTAAAGAGATGTTAGGTTCGATTTTTTCAGAATTTGCCCCGATTATTAGGAAATTAGAGAACATTTTGAACTCGATTTCTTCGAATTCTTCGGGTTCATAGAAAATTGGTGAGGATTCTAATTCGAGGTCTTTTGATGAGAGTTTTTTTAAAGATAAAGATTGTTCTAAGGATTGGATTGCCCTGAGGTCTCCACAGAGAGAACTTGCGATTGTGCTGTAGTTATTTGTGCTTTCGGAATATCGCTTTTTTATACGGATTTCGTTTTCAAGTTCTTTAATTTCTTGCTGCATGTAAAAAATTTGACTTTTGATTTGTTGGTTTTTTTGGTTGTAGATGTTCACCTGATCGGCAGCGAGTTCAATTTCTTTGCGGGCTTCAATTGAAGCGATTAGAAAACGAATATACTCATCTTGGAGGCTTGACTTTTCTTGCATATTATTATTAGGAATTAAAGGTTTTGAAATACTGTGTGGGTTTAGAAGATTTTATATAAAAAATTAAGAAATTTTTTTTTGATTTTTATATGATTATGTTTTAGTTTTTTTTTGGAAAATATTGATATGAAAGTGCGTGCTGATTTTTAAAAGGTTTTGATTAAATTTTATTATTATAAAGGTGAAAGTTAGATAAGGATTATGAGATGATGTGCGATGATTTTTTTAAGGTTTTTAGTTGATTTTTGTTATTGAGATTTTTAAGTTGGGGTTAATTTTTTATGTTTTTTAATAATATTTTTATTAGAAAAGCAATTCGATATCTTTTTATACAATAAATTATCATACAAATAATATTTTTTAAAATCTTATATCTAAACAAAAATTGGTTTCTAACAATGACTCATAACTTAAAACTACCATAATAACAATAAAAATAAAATTATCCTAAAATCCTTAAAACAAAAATACCTGAAAAATTCCCACTCGTCAAAAAATCCATAAATTCTTTACTTAAACCCTAGTACATCTCTTGAAAATTTCACCCAACAAACGCTTATCTCTAAAAAATCCAAACATATTTAAATTCCATAATAATATCTAAATCCTTAATCCTAACATAAAAAATAATATTATCTTAAACTAATTCTCTTATTTTAATCAACACTCACAAGACTTTTAATAAAAAAAATTTCAACATCTTCTCAAAAATATCTTAATTCTGTTAGTTTTATACCATAATAAAGAAAATAATTTTCTACTATAAATGTTCGAAAACAAATACGCAAAAGTGCCTATTGATGATAAACATTCTCGGAGTTCACATGCTCTAGTTGACCGAAACTTACTTAAAAACATGCAAAATGATATAACAAATGCATCTGAGCTTATAAGTTCACTTCGTGAAGAAAAAGAAAAATTACGTAAAGCCCTGCAACAGCTTCAACAAGATAATCATGATAAAAACAATACGATTCGAAGCTTGAAAGCTAAAGTTAAGTATTTAGAAAACATGGAAGAAGATGATGAGGTTGTAAAAGGATTAAATCAAGCTAATATGAAACTAAAAAACGAAATCGAACTGAGTTTGCATGGGATTTATCATAAAAATAACGATTTTACATCAGAAATCATCTCACTAACTGAAGGCTTTTTGAATAAAGTGCATGATAGACCGAAAGCTTATCAGGTTTTTAAAACCCATATTAAAAGCTCGAATCATTTTAAGCAGATTATTGGAAATGAGAATTGGGGTCAAGCTACAATGCTGCTTTTAAGGTTTATTAAGGACAGTTTTCCAGACGAAGGCTATAAACCAAAACCTTCGTATTCAGAACAATCATCAGATGAGGAATCAGAACAAGAGAATTATAATAAAATCATCCAAGACAGTAAACATCTACTTGATACTTTATCCTATCAGAAATCCAAACTTGAAGGCTTAAACCATGAATTCGCAAGCCGAGGAAACAAAAACTCTACAACTAACTCCCCTCTATATCGTGGTAACCTTTCAGGCAATCTTGCATCTGAAAAGCTCATGTCCCCAGATTCTAAAAAAGACTCATCACATATAATGAATTTCCATACTGCAAACAAAATCGTCAAAAATGTATCGAAATATAAAAACTTACCTAAAAAATAGTCTAAAACTATTTAAAAATTTTAAAAGGTTATTTTTTAATTTTAACTGTTTTAGAGATGTGAATCATAATTTTAATGATGAATAGTTTTTGGATATAAAAGGAATTTTCTAGATTTTAGTTGTAGGGTTGAGTTAAGAAATATTTTTGTTATTTGCATGTTTGATTTACTTAGGTTTTTAGGCTTACTTTAGTATAGAAGATTGTAGTTTTACTTGAAAAAGTGCATGATTTTTGAGTGTTTTTTTATATATTATTTTAGCTTGTTTTTATATATATTATTATATAATACATAACCCAACAGCATTATACTTTACCTGTATATTATTAAATTAAATATTTGTAGAATCTCCCTATACCTCTTATAATCTTGCTGATTCGGCTCCTTAAAAAAATCATCCATTTTCATTTTTTAGCCTTATCCTCATATAATAATTTGAAAAACCATTCACATTATTAAAAATCATACATCTGAAATGATAATTAAAAAATATCCAATAGACTGATATTTATAAAACAATCTAAATTTGATAATATTAAGTATTTTACCTTCTAAACTTCTACAGTAATTATTTTAGTTATATTTCCATATATATTATTATATATAATTTCTTTGATGTTTTCATCTCATTCGAAGATGAGTTTTTTATATACAAAAAACTTATCTCATCACTTTCTCTATAAAAAAATACTTTTCCTTACATACAATTTTTATCATTCTTAATAAAAAAAAACTATATCCTATATCAAAAACTCAAATAAACCCTAACCACACTGATAAATTCTTTTAACATCCTCAGCTTTAAATCTAATTTTTTTAAAGACCCCTTAAACCTAACTATAATTTTAACCGTATAATAAACGAAACTAAGTTTACTGAAAGCTTTCTCCCGTATTCAAGCATCCTTCACACTTACAAGAAGAGTTGCAGCCTAATCCACTACCAAAACACTCACAATATTTCTTCCTGCATCCAGACCTCTTACAATTGCAACTCTTCGTTATAACAGGTTGCGTTCTATGAAAGGCCTCAGGATTTCTATCCATAATTTGTGTTATACTAACTCTTCTTTCTGACTCGCATTCAGGTATATTTTTGCATTCCATACAGCCACATCCCATGCAATATTCTCCATTAGCAAAGCAGTCACAGTACAATTTTAGACAGTATGTTTTCCTGCATTTGCATGCAAACTTTTTGCCTTGAATAGCTTGACCTTGATCAAAAAGTGTAAATCGCTGCGGGTTATTAGTTGATGAACTTTCTTGCATTGCCCAAGGTGAATCTATGTCCATTGGCATTCCTGGGGACCTTTGTGCAGTCAGTGGTGATAATGATACCAAGCAAAACTTGGTAAATGGTGAGACTTCAGGATTCTTATTAGGCTCCATTTCACAAAATATTAGATAAGAGATAAGAATTTGTGTTGTTTGAAGATATGGATTTATTATATCACTTGAGGGGGTATAGGAAAAAGGTGATTTTTTTTTTTTGGGGTTTGTGAGGAGGATTTGAAGATTTTTAGGTATGATGATGAAGAATTTTTTGGTAAGTATAGAAGATGGATTATTATTATAGGAAGAGGTTGAAAATAAAGGGAAAATTTGGATTAGTTTTTAGAAGGTGTGGATTATAGGAGGATTTTTTGTTGGGTAATGACTTTGTGAATGTATTGGTGGGTGGATGATGAATTTTTTTTTTAGAATGGGTGTGATAGGGTTTATGATTTTTTGATGAGTGAGTTTTATTGGATTTTATTGTGATGTTATGATTTGAATTGTGCTAATAAGGAATTTACTCTTTAAAATATATATGAAAATATCTCAACTTTTCAATCTAAATATAAAATATGATATCCATATCACAATCACACTTTCTAATAATTTAAATGTTAAAATATTTATTTATTTCTCAGTCTTAAAAACCTATCCAGCATAAATATCCATAAAAATATATATAAATCATACTAAATTTTATAACGAATAAAACTCTTTTACTATCATCATTTTAAAAGACCTATCAAATACTTTCCTAACATCAAAAAGACCATTTTTCACCTGTCCCTGGATGTACCCCAACACAACCAAAGGGAATTTCTCATCACAAACATCTCTTTCCTCCACAGCAACAAGGCGAAAATCGGGTAAATCCATACAAATAACAATTTTCTCAATAAACTCCACAGCTTTATTCCCACAAACTCTACCAAAAAACTCAATAATCTTACTCTGCCTATCAACTTTCACTACAAACTTGCTGTTTTCTTCATAAACTCCTATAATCACCACATTAAACCTCAAAGTTTTACTCTTTTCCCATTTAACATGCTCAATTTCCCTAACTTCCTCTCTTTTCGCTATATACCAATCTGCAGGTGTAGCTACATATTCGCCATAAACATCAAAAAAGCTCTGAGAAACTTGGTCGTTAATAATAAAATCTTTAATTTCTGCATATTTGACTTGTTTTTGACCTGATTTCGCGAAAATTTCTTCATCATTTGGAGGGTTAGCTAAATATTCTAAAGGGTCTTCATATAGTAATCTTAAAGAAAGTAAGGTTTTATAATATTGTTTATCTAAAAGGCCCTGATTTGTTTTATGAAGTTGGTTTTCAAGAGATTCAAAAGCTGACTTTAGTACCTGGTTAACGAAATGAGATTTCTGTATTGGTGCATTTTGAGGGGATTGGACTGATATTGTGTTAATGAGTTTCTGGATTTCTTTATTAGGTGGTTGACGATTTTCAGTTCGGAAATTGAATATCATTTTCAATATTATATTAAAAACTTAATATTCCTATATATAGTCTAATGTTTTCGTCATATAATAACATATCTATCCCATGCTTATTTTTAACCTATATTTGAAAACATAAAAACAACACCAAACTCAACTCGGAATATGCATATTTTGCACATTATCACAAATCCTTTATAAACTTTAAAACTTTTCTTAACCATTAAACTAATCTAAAGTTACTTAAACCTATCAATACCTATACTTTTAATTCTAACACAATATTGATTTTTTTTCTTTTAATAATTGATTATATTGTAATAACAATATATATATAAACATGAACATTAATCTTACTTATATATTATCTATAATGCTTACGAGCCCTTACCGATATACCACTTGTTGCTAAAGGTTTTACATGAGATAAATTGGGACATAATATAACTAAACAAAAGCTGTCGTTTGGATAATGAGATGTTACTTCATTAATTACCACATTGCGAAAATGGATGATTCCATTAGCTTCGGGTATAGCTTCTGAGGTTCCTCTTAGGATTTTTTTACCTGAAATGTTGTTTTTCAATAGTTTAGGAGGATTTTCCATAGTAAACAGGGCTATGATGAATGTAAAAGTACTTGAGAGAATTACAGTTGATCCATTAGAGTCTGAGATATTAACTTGCAAATGAAATCCTTTTTCTTTATAAATTACTTCTGGGAAGCCGCCGATTAAAGTGATAAATAAACTAAAAGACCTTCCAGAAGATATCCATCGGAAAATTCCTTCGAGACTAAATTGTTCTTCTGGAGTTGTTTGTATTTTTTATATAAAATACTATAANTTCTTCTGGAGTTGTTTGTGGTGTTTGAGTCTTTCCATTGATTGTTTGAGTTAATGAGTCAAGTTTCTGGTTCAGCATATTGTTTTTTCGGACTAAGTCATTAAGCGCAATGGATTGTTGTTGAATAAGTGCATTAATATTAGCTATAATGCTACTGTTATTCGCTGAGCTACTACTTTGCGAAAAGTAATACCTGACGCATTCAGAATGATTGCATAATTCTGATGGGTTTGTGAAAAGACACATAATTATGGGATTTATTAAGTAATGTTCTTGGAAATTAATTTTATATATGATAACCAGCAGATACTTTCATATGCATTTTCAGATATTTATTAAAAACTTATTTGAAATAAAAAATTAGCCATGATTCAGAGGATAATAAATTTACGCATAATGGATCTGCATAGTGAGAAGATTTTTATGTTTGGTAAATGAAGTTTTTAGAGGAATTTTTATAAGTGCTTATGAGAGTTAGGATTGATTTGAATGTTTTTGGAAAAGAAAAAAATTGTTTGAAAGGTTTTGTTAGGAATTTGAAGATTTGTGGGGGTTTGTGACTAAGAAAACTAAGGCTGTTGTTAAAGAGTTGGATACGTTATTGGGAGTGTAGGAGTAATTGTGAAGTTAAGGGAAATAACTTTTTTGTATATCTTTATATTGAAGACTACTTTTTAATTTCATGCAAAACTAGTTTTTCTTTAAAAATATATACATTTACACAAATCTTCCTTGTAAAGTTTATAATCTATTCATTTTTTTTTACAAAGCACACTTTCTGAAGACTTTTTTCTTTTTTATACATAAAATTATTTTTTTCTCAATATTTTCACTCCCTTTCATCAATCTCTGCCCTTATCTAACCATAAACCTTTAAAAAAACGAAAAATTTGCCTTAATAATCGAAATTTATTATAATAATCTCTCCAAATTATATAATTACTATATGGACTCATTAAAATCTCTATCTAGCGATATCCTTGGTTCCTTACTCGACCTATCTCGTAGTTACATCCAAGGGGACTACAAAGTTCTATCAAAAGTGCCATTTTCATATAGAAATGCTTTTAGCTCATGTGTCGAATACATGCGATCAAAATGTGGTAAGCATTTCTCAGAATATTCAAAAGAAATCGAAGAAGAAAACTGGAAAAGTGATCTTAAAGAATGCATATTAGAAAGATTGAAAGAAATGGATAGTGAGTATCAAAGACAAAAGAATAAAGATAGGCTTAATGAAATGACTTGGAGAATTGATGTCGCCCTTTCTACGAATTCTTTATCTAGAGTTTTGAAACCAGAAGTACAGGTAAAGCTTACAAGTGGTGAAGAGGAAATTAATTTTCATATGACTGTAGCACAGTTTCAAGAGTTTAGGAGACAAACTGCTTTGCTTATTAAGGATATATTTGCTATGGACCAGTTTGCTTTTATCCGTAATTTAAAGTAGTAATGATGGGTTTTATAAGAAATTTGTCAGGGAATATGATAAGAAATTTATAATAAAAGTGCCTTTTTATGGGGTAGAATATTGTGAAGTGAGTTTAGGATTGATGAAGAGGGTAATATTGAAAATTGTGCTTAGGTTATTGAATAAATTGTATGATTTAATTTAAGTAACAGTTTGGTTTTTTAGTTTTCCTCTTTGCTTTATGTAAAAAAAAATTGATATCACTTCTTCGTCAAATTTATTTTTTATGCTTTTTATTTTTTATATCTTCTACAACCTATTATTAATATTCTTTAAGCCTATATATCTTAAATTCCTTATCTTACTATATTTTTCTATTCAAAAAAATTCTAAAATGATCTACTCTTTATATCTTTACAATATCTAATAAAATATATCTATTTCCAACATATCACACTTTATTTCCTCCTATAATATAACTTAAATCTAACCTTATTACTGCTCCTCATCAATAGCTTTTTTCTCCCTCTCCTCCTCAACTTCTTCTACAGTTTTGACCTGCACTTCTTCAAAATTACTCTCCAAATTCTCATCCTTCACTATCTCAACATCTCTAATCTCACTTTCCTCAATTTCAGGCACCTCTTCAATCTTTGGTGTAAGTCTTTTTTCCTCAAAAACCAAATACTCAATTGCATTTGCCAAAGCTTTAAAAATTTCTTCCTCATTAACTCCCAAAGTTTTACATATTGTCAATTCAACATACTCCCCATCAAAAATATTACAAGCCAATAAATCAAATTTAAAGTTGTTTGATTTTTTCAATACATTTTCAAGTCTTAAAATCACACTAGCTTGTATCCCAGTGCCAATATTTTCAGGTGAACTAGTAAGAAATCCTAATAAATTGTTATGTTCAAACCTAGCATTTAATTGCCCAGCGATATACAGAACTTTATTAAAAACTTTTTCTAAATCCCCATTTGTAGTTTTACTAAGAAACTGTATATGATTTTCAAGATTAACCGCTATAGTAAGGTCATCAGCAACAAAAATACCTCGACCATTAGGCCAATCCCTAGCCAAGTCTGTGTGTGAAAATTTATCTTTAAACAAGTCAATAAGTGAAGGCTCATTTTCACCAGCTCTAGAATCATCCATTCTAGTAAATGAGCTATCAAGAAAAGGATCCAAAATTTCCTGAATCTTCTGTTGAACTTCTGCCCGTTCATTAGGATTTAAACCAATAGGAAAAGAAAACCCTATTATGTTCCTGTCTATAGAAACTTTTATACTTTTTACAATCTCCCCTGCTGGGTCGCAATTCACACATTTAAAATGAGATAAGTCTAAAACAGTTGTGTGCTTATTTGAAGAAGTCCATTGCTGGATTTCTTCTATAACAGGTTCAAATATTTCTTGAAAGACTTCATAACATTCAGAATCAGCAGCATAAATTCCAGGAACACTATCAGCATGTTGTAAACCTATGGTCAAGCATTCATGAAGATCATGATTAAGCTTTGTTTTTGTATTATGAAGCTTATTCCATACTGACTCAGACATATGTTTTTGGACTAGGGATTTAGAATTGTGAGGAAAAACTGGTAATGGTTTAGGATGGTTTTTGGCTTCAGCTGAATGAGATTTGATTTCTTCCACTTCTTCAGGGTCTTTGGGCTTTGGTGCTGGGATTTTGAAAACTTGGGCATCGGATGGAAGGGTTTGTGAACCAATTATGATACCGTTTTCTTGTAACTCTGAAGGACCTGCGAGAGATGCTAAGTATTTTATCATGAAAACTGTTGGGTGAGGGTCTTTAGAATAAACAAGGGCATTAAGCATGTCACCAATGATTTTTTCTAACTTGTGAGTCTCTACATATGCCTTTGCTTCGATTTGCGCCTTGGATAACTTATGCTCCATTTTATTTGTGTTGAAAGGAATTTGGTGGGCTTGAGTTTTATATGGAATTAATGAGAAATTTTGTGAAGGAGAGGTGATAAAATGGATTGGAAGGATTATGGTTGATTTTGACATGTTGGAATATTTAGAAGTTGTTTGGTTTAATAGGAGAAATTTTTGGATGGTTATATATAAGTTAAATTATAGATTATATGGAAAATAATTGAATTTTGTAATTTATGTGGAATACTTGTATTATAAAAATGTTGAAGTTATAATAGTTATTAGGTATCCATTTGTTTAATTTTAATTAAAAACATCAGCTTGGAGAAAAATTTATTAATGCTAAATTGCATTTAGCTTTTGAGATAACTTGGTTTACTTCGAAATTAGATTTATTTAGTTTAATTTTTATAACTCATCATCCAAACCCAATAAAAATACTTATTTTAAACATAATTTATTCATGGAGCTTAAAATGGAAGAGTTTGGGTCAATTTCACGAAGGTCTCGAATGAATAACGAAGAAAACCTCAGTGCTTATACAAGATTTGAAGATTCCCTCAAAATACCAATGCGGCCTATAATAGAAGCCCATAATGAGCTTCAGAATACTTATAACAACTTAGATGAACTAATAGACGAAGTTGTATCTCAAAACGAATGGCTTTTAAATAGTATTTCATATTAAGGTCGATACCTTGCACGACTTAAACAAGAAGAAGAAAAACTACAGCACTTAAAAGACCAGCTTCAAAAAGACTACTATGAAATCGAAAATAACCCTGAAGTATTCAATCTTGACCGAGAAATGAAAAGCTACACAGCACAAACTGAAGCTTTATCACGGTTTTCTTACCAACTTAAAACTCAAACAGACCTTTATCATAATCGATACAATGAAGAAAAAGATTATGTTCAAGACCTTAAAGACAAGCTCAAAGAAATCACAAAAGAAAACTTAAAAATCTCATATTCTATTGAAGAATTCAAAGCCAAGCCTCTGGAAAGTGTTATGTCAAGAAGTAAACTCCCATCATTGAATTCAAAGTACTCAATGAGTCAACTATCTTTACAAACTCCACTTAAACTAGACCATCTTAATGAAATTCAAAAAACAGAGTGCATTCTAGTTCTCGATGAGGTTCATAAAATCAAGAAAGAAATTAAAGAAACTAAAGAAGTCAGTCAGCACCTATCAACCCTCCAAGGGGCGTTTCTCACTGAACAAAAAAAACTTGAAGAATTTTTCCAAGACTGTTTCATTGTTGCCAAGCAAAAACTCATCCAAAACCAACAAATGCCCCAGCTGAACAAAAAAGGCTTAGCTGGTTCTCTTTTCTTCGATCTTATCCAAAACGAAAAAATCAACCAAATCGCTGAAGCTCTTCAAGACAAAACCTATCGAAGTTCACTTCAAGACCGTGACAGTAAAAATATACTCTACTACACTGTACAACGAATGATAAAAACAGCAAGAAACGATCAACGTAAAGAGCAAATCTCCAAAATCCAACTAAGCCGTGATGACTTCAACACTTTTACATCCTTACAAATCCTAGGTCTTCTTTGCCTTCGTAATGATATCCAAGTCGAGCTTCATCTTTCAATCTTCCCAGCTAATCTTTTACATATCCAATATATAAACATCCCTGATTTGAAAAAATCTAAAAATAGACAGATATCAAAGCCTAAGAAAAAAAAACGTGATAACTAATAGTTTAATATTCTAATAATATATAATGGCTGAAAGCACATCAAGAGCTTATCCTTTAGCTGATTCAAAGTTGACCAATAGTTTATTAGATTTGGTTCAACAAGCACAGAACTATAAACAGCTGAAAAAAGGAGCTAATGAAGTGACGAAAAGTCTGAATAGAGGACATGCTCAGTTGGTGTTTATGGCTGCTGATACTGAACCTCTTGAGATTATTCTTCACTTACCTTTATTATGTGAAGATAAAAACGTTCCTTATGTTTATGTTAAGAGTAAGGCTGCTTTGGGCAGAGCCTGTGGTGTGTCAAGGCCTGTTATTGCTTGTGTTGTCAACTCTGCAATGGGCTCACCGCTGAAGCCTCAGATTGACGAGGCAAAGGATACGGTAGAGCAACTTTTAATCTAAGATGGTCTTATGGGCATTTTCATTAGGATTGTGAGTTTTTAGTGAATTTTGGTAGTAATTTTATGGAAGTTGGAAAATATATGGAAATTAAGGATAATAAGGTGTCAGGGTATAAGGCTAATTTAGAATTTTGTCTGATGTAATGGGCTGATTATATGGTTTTAGGCTTTATACTTAGATTATTGATATTGAGAAGATTTTGATAGATAAGAAAGGGAGGCTTTTAGGTAGGAAGGGTAAAGATAAATATTTTATTAGATATTATTATTTTATCGATATAAGGTTTAGAAATATGAATTTGTTAGAGATGGGTTTAGTAATTGATTATGATAATTGATTTTATTAGTGGATATAGAGAAATTAATTTTATTTGCAGTTAGTGAAAAAATGATATAAAATGTAAAAATAAGTCTAAAAATTATAAGATAATACCCTTTTGTAAATACTGAAATTTTTAATAATATTATTATAAATATTACTAGGTGTGAATAAGATATTATATATAAACTCTCTATGTTTAATATCAAATTTGTTTACAACTTCAAAACCACTGTAAGCATATCAATCACCCTAACAATAAAATCTATTTCATCAAATAGTCTTCACACTTCCATAAATCTAAATTTCACAAAAAAATCAGCAAAAAGCAAAATCCTTCAAAAAATCACTATCAAAAAATCAATTCAAAATTAATACACCCACTCTATATCAACAAAAAACCATTCACTTCCATGAAAATTTTTTATTGAAAACCCACACTAAACTTTAATCATCCCAATACCAATCTTATCTCTTAAAACTATCAACCTCTCCTTATCTTTATCATTATTATTCTTTTAAATCTAACAACTTCTAACCTTAAAAAATCAAAACAATTAATATGAAATAATGTCTGTGCTGCAAGTAATCCCAGAAGAAGACTCTGATCTCATAAAAAAAAACAAGCGTAATACATACGGTGATATCTACACCTTAAAATCAGACTCAGTTCAACAAAAAACCAACAAGGAAACCTCTAAAAACTCTACACCCAAAGGCCATTCAGAGTACTCTCCATTTTCAGAGTCTCATCAAGACGTTGAGATTGAAAAAATCAAAGTTATAACAAACACTTTATCATCAAATATCAAATCCGAGCTAAAAAACCATAAACAACTCACTTTAAACTATTTAGAATCCAACAAATCCCTTCATAATATCGTAAAAAACTATTCAAATGAAATTGAAGAAGCTAAAACCGCAGCTTATAATGCTTTTGTCGAAAGCTACCAAAACTGTGAGGATATAAAGAAAATGAGAGAAAGTGTACTTAGTAGAGAATCAATAAAAACACATGAAGAACAGAGTTATAATCATAATTGTAATGAAATTAACCCTGATGAAGTGTTGAAATCCCTTAGGTCTGAAATACAGGTAATGCAAGAAAGGTTATATAAAAATGAGCTTGTTATTGAAGAAAAAGAAAAGGAAAATAATGAACTAAAGCTTTATATCAATAAATGTCATGAGATTAGAGCGTCAACTTTAGAAGGGGAGGAAAAGAAATTTGGGTGTGGAAAATGTATAATCAGTTAAATAATTAGATTTTTGATATAAGTTTGCATGAATAGATGGGTTTTGATTGGATTTTTAAATGGGAAAAATTATGATATTTAAAAAAAACTAGTATAGGATTTGAATAAATATAGTTTGAATCACTTTTATTCTTTATTTATTAAATGATTTGATCAATTTTTATATGATTTAAGTCAATTTTTTAATCCAAAAATATTATTATTTAAGATAATTTTAAGTCATTATTTAATTATATATACTATAAAAGTATATGAATTTAACCTAATCTTATTTGTAAGTATTTATTATCAAAATATGATAGATTATATTTATATAAAATAAAATTCTTAAAACTCAATATTGAAAACATCCACGTTTATAAAGCCAAGATTTTCGATCTTCCTTCAATTTTATTCTCATTGCCTCTTGAGGAGAAAAAATAATAGGCTTAAATGGTTTAATTTTTATCGATCCAGCTTTCTGTGATTTATTTAACAACGAAGAATTTCTTTCAAGTTTAGCAAATTCCAGTCTTCCTTCAGTTTGTTTTTTTTCTTGACTTCTAAGATTGAATCTCATACTTCTCAATAGAAAATGACTTCTATTTAATCTGAATAATTATTACAAAAGTTCTCCTCTTATCTGATCGCAAAGGTAAATTTTATCAGGACTTGCGCTGACAATTCTTTCAGGCTGGTGTTTTAAACGCTTTTCAATACGAGTATTTGACTTATGCGATAAAATGTTATTTTTTCTTGACGAGCTTTTATTTTTTCTTAATGGGGATTGAAAGGAAAGGTTAGTGTTTAAACAAAAACGTGTTTGAGTTTGATTTACTAGAGATGTCTTCATATATGGGTATTCAATAAGAAATTCTGGTAAAGAACCTAATTTAGATTCCATTATATTTTTAATGTAATATACTATTTGATTTAGAATATATACATGTAATATATGTTAGGATTATGTGATGTTTTATTAAATTAGAATATGGCGAGGATTATCGTTTAAATAATTAATTACTTTATTGATTGTCTCTTTGGTATCCTAAAATTAGAAACCAAGTAAGCAAAGCGATATATCCTAACACATCAAATCAAAATTTAAAAATTAAAATCTAATACACTATAAATGTCNATATCCTAAATTAAATAAGTGAAAATCTAAAAACCCTCACAAATCCTAACACATCAAATCAAAATTTAAAAATTAAAATCTAATACACTATAAATGTCCGAAAGAGTTCCATTCTCAACTCATGGCTTTTCAGTTGTAGTATGTAGAAACACTGACGGTAGGTGGCTTGCCGTAAANGTTCCATTCTCAACTCATGGCTTTTCAGTTGTAGTATGTAGAAACACTGACGGTAGGTGGCTTGCCGTAAAAGAAACTCGAAACCGAGGTTGGTGGCTTCCAGCAGGTCTAGTTGACCCAGGCGAGGACTTCATTCAAGCAGCCCATCGTGAATGTTTAGAAGAAGCTTTTATTAGAATCAAACTCCGAGGAATCCTCAGAGTCGAACATTCAATCTATGGCCCAACTCATGCCAGAATGAGAGTTATTTTCTTTGCAGTACCTATCGATAATAATCAAATCCCAAAATCCATCCCAGATAATGAATCAGAAGAAGCTCGATGGGTTACTCTTGATGAACTTCGTATGCTCGCTAAAAGATCTCCAGGCTTAAGAGGTCCTGAACTCTATGAATGGGGTAATTATATAGAAAAAGGTGGTGCTATTGCGCCTATGTCATTTTTATGTCGTGAAGATGAAAGTATTCCTATAAATCCATCTTTATCATCAATTGATACTGAATCAAAAGATATACAAACTTTCGTTAATTCTATAGAAAAAGGTAATGAAGAGGCTGTTAAAAAAATCCTTTTAACTGGATTCAATCCTAATTTTAAAATTAACAATAAGGATTGGAGTCCTTTACACTTAGCTTGTCATACTAATCAAGAAAATGTTGTTATTATGTTACTTATTGCTGGGGCTAATGTTGATGCGAGGACTCATAAGAATAGGAATGTTTTGCATTTTGCTGCTCAAAGCAATTTTTCGATACTTGTTAATGTTCTTGTTGCGTTAAAAAGGGTTCAGAATTGGGAGAATATTATTAATATGGGAGATGAAGTTGGGGATACACCTTTACATTTTGCTGCGGTTATGAGTGGAAGAAGTCAATCTTGGGAACTTTTAATTGAAAATGGGGCTGATCCAAATTTGCAGAATTTACAAGGAATTAGTCCGTTGGATATTTTGTCAAGTGAATAATAGATTTATATATTAAGTAGTGAGGGTGTAAGGTTGAGATATAGATTTTATTGTAATAAAGATAGATGTTTAAAATTTAATGTGATTAATATTGATTATAATGATATACTTAGTGATCTTAAATTGCTCTTTAAAATAAATACTATGAGAAGGAATTAATCTTAAAAGCAATTTTCTTCAAAAATTTTTATCTCTAAAAAGATTCGCTTTTAATTTTCATCTTGTGGTGAGATATCATTTCTAATATCCCATCAAAGTTTTACTATTCAAAATTATCTTATTTTTAGTTTACTAGCCTGCAATTTTTTATTCTTCAAACCTAAGCAATGAAAAAAAAATTATAAAATTTGATTTCTTAGATAATTGTGCAAAATATCATTATATATAATTAATATAAATATCATTATATATAACTAAAAAGTTTAGAGTTTAAAATGGGTGATAGTTAAGGTGGCATGGTTTAAACCTTGTCCGATCGAGGTTTGTTTAGGCAGATTCGGTATGTTAAACCACTCGTTGTCGCTGGCTATGTGACTTTTTACTATATAACTAATATAAATAACATTACATATAATTAATATAAAAAAAATCACAATGAAAAGTTTTGTTTTCGATAATTCCAATATTTCTTGGCATGGCTACAGACTTTTCACGGCGGATTGTTGTTATCACAGGCTTTCAAGACTTTTTTCTAATAATTTTCTTTTTTCTTGTTCCTTTCAGGAAGGTCTTAAAAATCTTTGCATCCTTTGGCTATTTTTTTAACAAATTTTAGATCGTTGCTTATAATATTAGTGTTCATTAAAATCGCTTTTTTTGTTTGATATTTACAGTCAGTTTCAGTGTATGATCATAACTTTCTTGAAGTATTTCATCAAAGTTGCTTTCCATATTTGTGATTTTAATATCTAATTAGATGAATTTGATGGAATATTATTAATATATGTAATTGTACTTTTAATTGTAATTTTACAGTAAATTAAAAGTTCATTAATATTTCTATCCAGTTATTTTTTTGAGACTTTACATTTTTTCTGTTCGTATATACTTTATTTATCTTATAATTATGGACCTTCCTATTAAGAGGAAAAGTTCTTCCAAGAGACTAGCTGAAAGCCCTAAAAAGAGAATAAATACAGAATTANTTATCTTATAATTATGGACCTTCCTATTAAGAGGAAAAGTTCTTCCAAGAGACTAGCTGAAAGCCCTAAAAAGAGAATAAATACAGAATTAAATGAAAAAAAACCTAAGCAGGCTTTAAAATCAATGTATTTGAAAAAAGAATTATGGATCGAAATTTTAGATTATTTAGACTCCAAATCTTATTTTTGTATTATCTCTCAGCTTAATTCTTTTTTCAATTCCCTTATAAAAAATTGCACAAACTATAGAACATCATTAGAATTAAGCTTGGAAGTGGTAACTAGAAGGAAAACTGAATTCAAGGTAATGAAAGAAAACAAGTGTTTGGAATACATTCTTAATTGTCGAAATCTTAAAAAACTTGATCTCAAGCTAGAAGTTCATCATATAGAAGACCAGTCTGGCTTGATATTAACTAATTTTTTTGTTGAAATGTTATCATTAAGCACACTAGAAGAACTAAAAATACATTTCAATAACAAATTTTCTAAGAAGATAGAGGAAATGCTAAAACTTATGGAAAATTTAAGTGTACTCAAGATCTATTTCTCAAATTATCTTGATGATGAATTTATATTATTTCTTAAAGAATATGCTGCTAATTCTAAAGTAAGTCCTAATCCAAGAAAAAACCTAAAAAAATTATCAATACACTCACTTTATCCTGATTGCCAATTTTTTGATAAGTTTTTTGAACTAGAATATAATGATAGCTTAGAAAAATTATCTTTAAAATGTGCAATTGACCTCTGTGAACCTATAAAAATAACAAACTTTTTTAAAATGAATAATATCTTGAAGTGCATCAAACTTCCTGCTGGATTTTTTTTTGAACAAATTTCATGTGAAGGGCTGTGCAGCTTTTTAGCAAATAGCTATGTGTTAGAAGAACTTCAAGTCAGTGACTCAGTAATGATATCTTCTCAACACTTTATTGATGCTCTTCAAGCTAATCATAGTTTGAAGATTCTCATTTTAAAGCATTTTGCTAGTTTTTATAACTCAAGATTTGAAATAAGCATTAAAGATTCGCAAAAACTTATGAAAGCTCTTGCCAACACTTCTATAGAAGACTTTTCGATGAATGTTTTTAATAGAAAAAGAAGTTCCTTTGACGAATATAACTATCATTCATATTTATCTTCCTATAAAATAGTAAAAAAATTCATCCAGGATCTTGATAATTTTCTAGTAAAAGCTAAAAAAATACGTAAAATTAGTATAAGTATTGCACAAATAAAAAAAAAATTCATCCAGGATCTTGATAATTTTCTAATAAAAGCTAAAAAAATACGTAAAATTAGTATAAGTATTGCCCAAATACCTTATAAATATATTGTGCTAATTTCAGACATAATTATAAAACATGTAAAACTAGGAAATATAGAATTTTTTGCTGGGTACAATTTAAAAATGATTATGGATAATAAAACTGATATTCTAAATCTAAAAAAGTTAAATAATAATCACCATGAAAATTCAGGGATTTTAATTATACTTTTTGAGATTTTTAGAAGATTCCTAGGCAAAGCTGATAAACTTTTAAGGGTTATAGATGAAAGAGATAACAAAAATTCTATATCAGTTAAAAAATTTCTAGATGATATTACAGAGACTAAAATATTAAACCTAAATCCTTATAAAAATAACTCGCCACTATATGTTTTTTGTTTAATGATTTTATCAACAAGAGCTGAATTGTTATCTGAAATAAACATTAAAAAGGTTGAAATTGAAAAATACAATGTAGTATTTCCTGAATTGCTTAAAGAATTTAAATTACTACAAAAAATAAAACTTAACATAAAAAACAACTACAATAGTATTTCCTGAATTGCTTAAAGAATTTAAATTACTACAAAAAATAAAACTTAACATAAAAAACAACTACAATTACAATAATGATTTCCAAAGCATGGCAATAAAAAATATGAAAGCTTTCGTAAATTTTTCAAATATAAAATTTAAGTTTTACAAAAATTTTTCAATAGATATTGCTGATATCCTTTTAGCACCCGAATCTCATAAAACTTTGAAAAAATTGAAAATTAAATATGGCCTATTTGCCCAAGAAATTTATCTAAAAGATAACTTATTAAGTAGATTTTTAGCAACATCAAATCTTATTGTTTTAAATTTATCTCAAATAAAATTTACCTATGAGTGTATATCACAGCTTGCTAAAGGTCTTGAAGGAAATCAAACAATTACCTGCTTAAGATTGGAAGATATTAAAATCAAATTTAAAAAAAATAATAAAAGAGCGCTTTTACGGAAAAGATCTGAAGTATTTTTGATGATTATTTCAAATCTTAAATTAAAAAAAAATTATGAAATCCTCTCTATATTTTATCCAAGTAATAATTCATACAGATGTTTAGAAGATAATATTGCTAAGAAATATTTGGAAACTATTAATACTATACTTATAAATAATCAAAGTCTTAAAGAGTTTAATGTATTTATGTTCATGCCTGAAAAGTTTTTTTTCAAATATAGTGATATGTTATTCGAAGAAATTAATAGACACAGTGATTTAAAAATTGTTAATAAATTCAATATTGAGAATATAGGAATAATAATTAAAGGAAAAAAAAATTTGGCTTATGATTTTTATAAAAGTTACAGATACAGATATCGTAAAAAATACAACTTTAATATGACTTTATGGATGACTATAGTATTATCAAATCTTATTAAAGAGTCTCAATATTTATTTGTCACTTGCCTTGTAAAATATATTTATAGTAAGAATATCCTAAAGTGTAAAACTTTAAAATTAAACTTGGCAAATAATCATAGAATTATTCATCGTATGTATATATACAATTTTCTTGAAACATTTTGTGGTTTAGAAGAACTTATAATCACTTTTACTGAGTTAACTTCATTACAAGTTGAAGTTTTGAAAAGGAATATAGAAAAGCTTGAATTTCTATATACAATAAAGCTAATTAAAAATGATTATATTGATGTTGATTTTTCTAGTTTTTTAGTATCAAAAAACTTATCTAATCTAAAAATCGTTGATGAAAAAGAATGCTCAGGTGTTATTACCAATTTTAAAGGAAAAATAAACCACACTCACCTTAAAAAACTGACTATTAAATGCGAACATAATGATATTCATGATACTAAAATAAATATCAATCTTGTGACATTTATTAAATCTTTAAATTGCCTCTCTTTAAAAAAATTGAAAATCTGCATAAACTACACTCCTAAACTTTTTGATTCGCTTATAACAAAACTCCCAGACCCAGAAGA